>JAJOZX010008347.1:35000-184664 GCA_023014485.1 Bathynomus jamesi | reverse complement strand
GATTAGGCCATTCTGGTTGCCTAAAATTTCTATCTAAATTTTCCATTATCCAAGGTACCATTAACCTAGGAAAAACTAATGGACAATAATAGTAAAACTCAAATTTTGGCTATACTGCACTGTACACCAATGTAAACTATATTGTAATTAACATAAACACTATGCTAAGTAGCTATATATGAGACAATTGAAACAAGTAAAATTTAGTCTTTTTATTAAAAATGTTAAGGATGTTCTAGATTTTTCTGGATAGTATCAGAAAGCTTCCTGGTTTCTAGATTGGTGAATTGTATTGGCCTAATATGAAATTTGCCAGTTTCTAAAGTTTTCCAGATATTGACTGCTGGATAGCTTAGGTTTTACTGTATTTAGTTTTGAGACACATTGTATGAGGGGAGATATAATACAGATGTTCAAAATATTTTCAGGTTTGGACAATTTAGATGCAATTTTCTTTTCTCATTAAAGGTGATGGAATACTTTAGGGCATAAGAAGAAAATTAGAAAGCAGATTTATAGGTTTGATCTACGAAATACTTTTTCAGTCAGAGTAGTAGATTTTTTTGAATGACTTGCCATATGATGTGGTTAATAGTAGCTCCTTAGTTAGTTTTAAGAACATTTGGATACTTTCATGAATGAAAGTGATAGTTGTAGATTGTAAATTTAGTGTATATTCTTAGCTAAGTTATGTAGGCTACTTTGGTAGTAATAAATAGTTGTTAATTAGCTGACTTAAGATTGACATTTTGCAACATTTTTTATAAAATATAGCTTGTGACTTGGATAACCTTGATAGGCATACATGTAAATAATTTTTTCTTTCTTGTAACCTGAAGAAAGTAGAAAATCCTTTCTGCCAGAATACTCCCCTCTTAAAAGGCAAAACTTATTACATTTTTTAATTCCACTTGCCCATCCCCCTATACCCTTTTAAATTATTATTTTTTTATAAATGTGTTTTTTTTAGTCCATTTTTCATCTTGTTCTTTTAATCCTTTGTCCAATTTCTTCCTTGTAACAATGTTACTAGGATACATGACTATTTGAACCTCTGTTGATAGGCCCCAGTGGCTTTATTTTCCAAATGTAATGTGATGTAATGATATTGATATGCTTGAAGGTGTGCAATGTAGGCCAATCAAGCTTATCCCTAACCTAAAAAAGATCTGTTTGCCCACTTTCTTATTGTATAAGTTTCTTGAAGAGACGCACAGCACAGCACCTTGGAATTACAGGGAAAGATTAAAGGAATGGTGTGTATATATATTGTTTGAGGGGAGATATGATACAGGTGTTCAGTGTTTTCAGCTATAAATAGTTGAATTACTATCAGTGTATTTAGATATTGTTTCTTTAAGTATGTAGATACACGGGTGAGTTGAGTGGGACCTTTTAAAGCCAAACTGATTAGGAGATGTCCATAGGAAATCATTTAATCTGCGTAACAAGAGTTTTTCTAGTAGTTTCAAGAAGTAGGAAGTGACAGCAGTAGGCCTGTAATTATTGCTGGACAGAATATGTCTGTACTTATTTTCAACCAGGGTAAGATATATATACCCATGACTGAGCATGGCTGATAGGAGCAATGATATATGCAGACATACTACATCATTTGCATATTTTAAGTGCTCATTCGATAAGTCATCTACCCCTGATGCAGAACCAGTCTTTAACTCTTTGATATCATTTTCTGAAGTAGAGAGGTTATTTAAGTATTTTCCCTTGTTCCTCCCACAATCATTTCACTGCAATCTATCTTAAGATTATCCCTGGATATATATATACAGGGTGTCCCACAAAAAAGTTAACCGTACTTTGAATTAATATAACTCAAAAACTATTAGAGATTTTTGGGTCCTGCAAAAATGTTTTATTTAATAACTATTTATCTGTCGATTCTGGAAATTTCATTAAATTTCCTTTTACGAAGTTGATACATTAATGGTTTTAGTGGAGGCTATCAAAAATATGTTTGCGCAAGGAAGTAAAATAATGAAACTTCGAAGTTTAAAATTAACAAATTTATTTAAATCCATTAATAACAAAAACACCACTTCATATGGGTAATACAAATTTATTTTTTAATTTTCTAAGCACCGTTTCCTTCCACATGTCCTCCATTTCTTTCCAAGCACAGTTGCGCCTTTGATCGCATTGATTGCACAACTTTTTTGATCACTGGTGATTTTCCTTAAGTAAATTGACTTAACGTGTGATACTATCTCTTAACTGGTTTATGTTTTCTGGTGGAATAGAATACACTTTACTCTTTAGATATCCCCATAAGAAATAATCGCACGGTGTTAAATCAGGGATCTTGGGGCCATTCAATTGCATGATTTAGCGCGACAATGCGGTTGCCAAAATTTTCTCTCAGTTTTGTTCTTACAGCAAGCTGTCTATGAGCTGGTGCGCCGTCCTGAATCCACCAAAGTCTATTGAATTGATTGCCGTAAATCTGGAGTAGTTCTGGATGATCCGTTCGTTGATCATGTTCAGGTAGGCAGCACCATTCAAGTTATTGTCGTAAAACAATGGGCCGACAAGATAGCCATTCCCGCATATTCCGATCCACAGAGACACTTTCTGCTGACAAATACGTGTGTCAAAGTTGAATGCTGGGGGGTTGTTCAGCGGCGCATATTGTCGAATATTATGGCTATTTACCTTTCCATTCATGAAAAAGGCTGCCTCGTCACCAATCACAATGTTTTCCAAGAAACGAGCAGGTTTATGGAGAAGCCATTCGACAAATTGTCTATGACGAGGAAAATCAGTTTCAAGAAGCTGGTGTCTTACATGCATCTTATAGGGATGCCATTTTAAGTCATGTTTAACAATGCGGTTAAATGTTGACTTTGACAATTGTAACCCATTCTTTCTGACTGATACATTTGGATTTTGAAGAAGTGTCATCTGAACATTTTCGATATTTTCTGTTGTTCTTATGGTTTTCCTACGACCCGAATGACCTTTATTTAGATTTAAGCATGTTCCTTCATGTTGGTATTTCCGAACATTTTTCCAAATAGTGGGCTTGCTTGGTGGGTGCCTACCTGGAAAACGTTGTTCAAATAAATCTTGTACTTGTTTAATACTGCCAGTCTTAATAAAGTTTGTGATTACAAATACGCGTTACTCTTTTGTTAACTGCATGATAAAAAGGGTTCTTTTGAAGTAAACTTTTACATAGAAACGCTTTGATTTGCTTAATAAGCAATAATGACGAGACCATACCACAGCGTGTCCGAAAAACCACTGTGCAATGGCCTAGGCTTCACTTGAAGAATCGCACAGTGACCTAGGCTACCTAGGCTCCCTACGCTTCGCTTGAAAGTGCACGGTGACCTAGGCTTCCTAGGCTTCGCTTCATTATTTTACTTCCTTGCGCAAACATATTTTTGATAGCCTCCACTAAAACCATTAATGTATCAACTTCGTAAAAGGAAATTTAATGAAATTTCCAGAATCGACAGATAAATAGTTGTTAAATAAAACATTTTTGCAGGACCCAAAAATCTCTAATAGTTTTTGAGTTATATTAATTCAAAGTATGGTTAACTTTTTTGTGGGACACCCGGTATATATATATATATATATATATATATATGTGTGTGTGTGTGTGTGTGTAGAAAAACTACATATTATATATATATATAGTTTTTTCTACAGTTTCCCCATGAAAGTGATCCTTTGTAAAGACAATGTAGGCCAGTTTATGCCTTAATGATGGTTCTGTCAATTACTGGACATCAAAAGAGGAACCTTACTCAAAATGTTAAAATGTCATGGCAAGTAGTGTTTTTTTTTTTAGGAAGCCTACTATTGCACTTTTTTCCCAACTTTGAATCCTTTTTTATTAACCATATAGATGCCATATAACATTTATCCTTGACTATTTTAAATTAGGAGATAAATGAGCATAGTCACAACATTTGAGTAATGATCAAAACAATTGCAAGGAGTTAACAACCATCACACAAAAAATTGCGTATGTCAAATGACTTTTTTTTTTTTTTTTTATAATTGTGATTGGTGGTGTTTGAGATTGTACAGGCCTGAGTACAGTGATCCCTCGATCTTGTGTGTAATTTGAAAGTGCTTCACAGGGGATCATCCCAGATACCTTAGCTCTATGGCCCCAACCCATAAAATGCATCAAATTAAACATAACTTCAATGTTGTATAGCATAAACAAGGATTTTTAAAGGATAATGAAGTACTTGAGCATAGTACTGTATACAAGTTCATTAAAAAATACCAATGTGCACAAATGAAGTAATACAATACATTTAAACTAAGAAAATGCCAGAAACTTAGCGGAGATTAAATTAAAGTGCAGAATTATTGAGGTGAAAATATACAGGTATTTCTTTTCTTAAACATAGGTAATATTGTACTCGACTAAAAGTCAACTTTGTTACTACTTTCCCTCATCTGATTTCTCTACTACTAGTTAAATTTGTAACATTAAACCCCAGAAATAATACCCCAAAATGTGCCAAAACACAATGGAAACATAATACTGGTCATTATTATTATAATACTATGTATAAATTGTATGAGTAACCATGGAATGTTACCCCACTCTTTCAGTGAACAGAGGATTTTAATTTTGACAAATATTATGATAAAAATAATTTAAAAAAAAACCCCACTAACACAGGCAAAATACTGGGGGGTTTTCAAGTGTTAAAAGAAAAAAAAAAAAAGCCCTGGGTGGGCAAAAGTGGGTTATCCACTTTGATGCCAACCTTGTCTCATATGCAGTTCAGGAATCTAGATTTGTAATTGTCTAAACATATTGTATATACATTTAAATGGTGAACAATTTGTAAACCTCCAAATCGCATATCTTTTGAAGCACAATTATCTCATATCCATATATGTCCATATCAGCTCTCTTCCAAGGGCATTTTGAATGACAGTACTACATGCCCCCCATCTTGAGTTCAGTTCAATACTGTGGTGTTGAACACCAGCCCCTGGATGTGGTCCTTGGGCTGGGTGCAGTGCATCCCTCGCACCCACCTAAAACCACCCCTGCTGCAAAATGCTTCCAGCCAAAATTCTGAGAAAAAGTACCTTTGACCTTTGACCTTTGACTTATTCCATGAGTGATGATTTAAGAAAAATTAAATGTTCATAGAAAATGGGTAGGAGTACTGGTAACTTAAATATTAGGAGTTTTTGTTAGATTAATTACGTTATTTTATATTTGACCAACTCAAAACAGTTATAAATATGCTATAAACCTAATAAGCTTTTTCCTAGAATAGAAAAACAATAGTAATGTTGTTTACAAACAACCTCTGCCTGACATACCTAAACTTTTGAAATCTAATTTTAAACAAATGAGAAACTATCTGCTATCTAACTGGATAGTAGAAATCACTATCCAGTGGACCCGTATTTGCCACTCCTGAAAATCTGTAATTTGCAATTTTTTTATCATTAATGCAGACTGGATCATAGGCCCATATCTTGTCCTAGATGGGATAGTTTTTAAGTAAATAATTAATTAATAGGCTTTAGGTCTGTTATATTGTCTTCTAATGTCTTAGTAAAAAAGAACCTTGCTTCCCCCCCATTTAATAGTTGACACCAAAAAAATTAATTAGTTTAACATGTTTCTTGTAACTGAGTAACTGTGGCTAAATAATGTTCAAAATTCAGTATGATGGATGTGTAGAGAGCTACAGTAAATTATTTGGACCCAATAATGACCTCTTCTCCATGGGAATTTTTAACTTCACTTGGCATACATTTTTATGGTTTAAATGATGAAAAGCTATTACCAGGAAACAAGGTTTGCAAACCAATTGTGAAGCTACCATGTGTCATTGAAGAAGATTCAGAATCAGGGAGGTAAGATGTCTAGTACCTCTAGTAAACCTAACAAACTTTAAATTAAGGTCTTGCACAGACTGTGAAAGACATGATCTGTTTGGTGAACCAAATAGAGCCAATTTCACATGAAGTGGAACAGTTATATACTGTACATTCAAGGCTTTGACTGCTTACTAGTTTTTTGTAAACAGTTATTTAGCAAGAAAGCATAGAGGTTCATCCATTACTGCACTATTACACTTACCTAACATGGCAGGTTGGTGCTCTGAGCACTATCACTTGCCATATTTTCTATGTGAAGATTATTTCTCACCAGCCTCTGCTAGGCTTGGCTTGGCTAACCCAATACACAAGGCTCTCGATATTTTGCAATTTGTTATAACTATTTTTGTACTCCTTGAACCCCTAAATTACTACCTATTTTTTAAAATACTTCGCGAGTGAAGCTTGCAAAGTATTAAAAAAAAATGCAGTAATTTAGGAGTTCAAGAAGTAAACAAAAATCATAATCATGAAATATCGCGAGCATACTGTAATGTATTTTGTTAGTTCATTCTCACTCACTCATATTATATATATAGGCACATGTGTATAACCACACTTAAGTTAAATTAAAATGTAGTAACTATTAACATTACAAATATATTTAATTGATGATTGTCAATATTTAGTGTCATTCTCATGTTTGGCTATCAAAGTTTAACTACAGTGAAGCCAAATTGGAAATCATTTCACATTACTTTTGAAATGCAGAATATTTGTAAGATGAAATAAAGAATGTAGAATACACTTAACTTTTATTTATTTTTATTCAGAGAAGACATCATTTGCAATGCATTTGGTTGTAATACAACATTGAGTTCCATATCAGAGCTAGAAGTTCATCAGAGAGCAAGACACACTCATGTTTGTGTAACATGCCATGCAATACTGCCTTCTCATCATCTCTTGGACAGACATATCCTCGAAGTTCATGATTCATTTTTCCAAATTTCTGCACAAAAGAAGCCAATGGTTTGTATAAAAATTATCTTATGCCTAGATCTTTTATACAAGGGTATTTCCACATAATGATCCAAGATTTTATAGGTGTCTGTAAACTTTGACCCACCCTCATATATTAATACAGTACAGTTAATTTATTTAGTTATCAAGACTGCATTTTCATTAATTGCTATAGAAATTAGGTACAGTATATTAACAAGAGGTCCATGCCAACAAATTATCCCACTTTAATCATGTGAACCCATGAGAGAACTGACTGTGAAGGAGGGAGGGGGAGAGAGAGGATACAAGGAAAAGAAGTACCTCAAAAGGCCTTGTGGCCCATACTGAGGTGGGAAACATTTGGTCTAACATTTGTTTGAAATGATCCACAGAGGAACTGTTCACAACTTCTGAAGGTAAACTGTTCCATGTGTCACAGATCTTATACGTAAAGTAATTCCCACACACACTAGTCCTAAACCATTTCATATCCAACTTCCAACCATTGTTGCGAGTTGGGTTATCATTTAAACTAAACATGCTTCTAAAATCGACATCGTTGAACCCGCGTAAGAGCTTGAAAACCTCGATGAGTTGACTGCGCAGCATCTGAGTTTCCAATGAAAACAAGTCCAGGGTGCGTAAGCGTCGATTGTAGCCCATATGCCTAATGGAAGGGATTAACTTTGTGGCCCTCGCCTGCACTCGCTCCAGCCTCTCAATATCTTTCCTGAGGGTGGGCGACCAGAACTGCACAGCATACTCCAGGTGCAGCCGAACCAGGGAATTGTACAGAGAGCACAATCTCCTTGTTCCGAAACTAAAATTGCCGCCTGATATAACCTAACAGCTTCTGGGCTTTCTTTTCAACCTCTACGCACTGTTTGGTAAACTTAAGGTCGCTGCTAATTAGCACACCCAAGTCCTTTTCCAAACGAGTCGCCTCGATATTACTCCCCAACATTGATTAGTCCGACTTGGGATTGGCGTAGCCAATATGCATCACCTTGCATTTACCCAAGTTAAACGGCTCTTGCCATTTTCCGGATCACACTCCTATCCTACCCAACATTGGCCCCAAGCTTGGTGTCATCAGCGAATTTGGCGATCTGACTGACGATGCCACCGTCGATATCATTTATGTAAATGATAAACAGTGGCCCCAAAACGGAACCATGAGGAACCCCACTAGTGACCGAGGCCCAACCCGAACTAACCCCTTTAATTACAACCCTCTGCCGCCTATTCTTCAGCCAGTTTTCAGTCCACCTACCTACTTCCCCGCCGATACCCAGCGCGCGGACTTTCGCCATTAGCCGGCGGTGAGGTACATTCTCAAAGTCGAGATAAAGTATATCAATCGCCCTACTCTTATCATACTCACCCAACATTACATGGAAAAACTCGAGCAAGTTGGTGAGACACGACCTATGCCGTTTAAACCCATGCTGGGAGTCCCCAAGCAGCTTGTAGGAATCCAAATGGTCAACAATCCTATCCGCTATTTTCCCCTCTAATAATTTTCCTACAACTGAAGTGAGACTAATGGGACGATAGTTTCCTGGACTTTCGTGATCCCCTTTCTTAAAGATAGGGGTCACGTTGGCCTCCCACCAGGCACCTGGCCCGTCTCCAACGATTTGTTGAAGACCGTAGCCAGGTCGGGAGCCACTCCCCACCTGGTTGCGCACCTCCCGCAACACTCTGGGGAGAAACTGGTCTGGCCCAGGAGCCTAAAACGCGCCCAGTTTGTCTATTCTATCGGCAACGACTGTCGCGGTACATCGAACATTATCCAGGCCAGCACCTTTGTGCCTGACGCCTGGCTCGGGGATCACGCGGGTGTTCTCCCTGGTGAACACTCCCGCAAAGTACTCATTAAGCACATTAGCGATGTCCACGTCGGAGGTTCGCAGAACGCCGCTTTGGTCATGCTTCTAATGGGCTTTCTACTATTAACATAACTGAAGAACGCCTTAGAGTTCTCCTTGCAGAGGCTTGCCACCCGTAGTTCTTCGTTGCGTTTCGCTAGCCTAACCTTCGCCCTCATTTCCCTACACAGGCGGACATACGCGTCAGTGTTCTCATGGGAACGATTGGCCTTCGCCCTCCTATACGCTACTTTCCTATTTCGGATAGCCGAAGCGATGTCACGACTGAACCACTTAGGCTGCGTTGAAGCAGGAGTGACCGGTTTTGAGGGTATGGCAGCAGACTGCAGCACCATAAACTCGTCCTGGAATGCACTCCACACTCCCTCAACATCGCCGCCGACCTCTATCCCGGAGGCTAGCAAAGTCCGCCCGCCGTAGATCGAGCTTACTGCCTCTAGTTACTACGCTTCACCCGAGGGACGCGCACACGGAACCTAATCAGACCTTGATCACTCCCGCCCAACGATTCGTCAACGGTGAGGCCAGTGACGAGGTTGTCTTCGGTCGTGAATACTAAGTCTAGAACGCTTTCGCCTCGTGTAGGCTCATTGACCCACTGAGTGAGGAAGTTTTCATCAGCAAAGTCCACTAGCCTCCTCCCTTCAGCATCAGCAGTCCTGTCTTCCCACTTTATGCCGCGACAGTTGAAGTCTCCTAAAACTACACACACACCCTATCCCCTAGCAGGCTACGGAGTTCTGTGTACAGGGCTGTATCATCCTCGAGGAGGAGATGCGGAGGTCTGTACACCAAGATTAACCTATAGTTCGTCCCTCCCACGTTCAGATCGACGCCAAGCAGCTCCCGTTCCGACCGGAACTCTCAGTCAACTGGACTGAACGTGTCCCTCACGTATATTAGTACCCTTCCCCACGGGTGCGGTCTTTGTGAAACATTCTATACCCGGTAATTTCGAACTCCCCAACGTAGTCCCTACGATCAGTATGAATCCAGGACTCGGTGATAGCAACGATATCCTGGTATTCTGATGCTAAGAGCGCCCGTAGCTCGCAAAACTTATTCCTAATCGACCTAGCATTAAAAAGTATTCCGCGGAGGGAGCCTTCCCTCTTCTGACCGCCCCCTAGCACGACCCGTTTCCCGAACAGCCAGGGCTGTCGGGAGTTAAGAGCCCCTCACCAACGAGGGGGCAACTTCCGCAGGAGCCTGAGCCCCCTCCAACGTGGAAGGAGGGTCACCCACCTGTACCTGGACGCACCCTTCAGTTGAAGGTACGTCCGCCACCGGCTCATCATCATCTCCCCGGTGGGGGCCCGTCATCTCTCCCCGGGCTCGACCTCACCATTCTGTATAGGTGCCGGTCGAGCAGCGCGCCTAGCACACCTTTACCCTTGTTATTGAGGTGGACACCATCCCTCTGGTAAAGGTCCCACCTACCCGAAAATGCGTCGAAGGGGTCAATGAACCTCACGCCCAGCGGGACGCAGAAGTCTTGCACCATCTCGTTGATGCCAATGACCTTACTGAGCGCGTGGTCACTGGCATTCATCCGCGGTAAAATACCCATCGAGAGAGAGACGTTTCGAATTTGGGGTGGGCATAGGCATAGCCAGGGTTTTTTATTATGAGGGACTAGGGCCATCAAATGTAGGGTCGATTAAAGTTAAAGGGAAAAGCTATGGGTGGCGCTGCCCGCGAAAGAACCCTCCCTGTCAGGAAGAACCAGGAGAAAAATCAGTTTCCTCCCGGATCAATCATGCAGTTTTTATGATTTTATGACCTTGTAGACACCTTGCATTAGTTATATTAGAATTATTTATATTCATATATGAAGTTATAATAAATTATATGGGATGGGGGAGCCATTGCCCCAGTGCCCCCCCCCCCTCTGGCTACATTGGTGGGGATGGGTTTGATGCAAGAAGCTGGAACTGAAGACATTCATATCATTCACACATGTCTGAGGATTAACAAAATTCACCATTGAGGATGAGGTACTATCCCAACCTCGAGGATTCAGTGTTACCATTCATGATAAAGTTTAGAGTGTACATTTTGCATACGTCAATTGAGACCAGTGTCTTCACTTACACAGTTCTTACAAACCACTTCATTCCACTTTGTTTCTCATTAATGCTTGTCACATTTATTCGCACATCTATTAATTACTGCTCTCCCTTACAAAGTTTTCCTCTACTTTACACACACACACACACACACACACACACACACACACACACACACACACAGTTATAGGCCTACATCTTTTTTTTTACATGTCCATCAGTATTCATTCACTTCGCATGACCAATGGTGCTTACCCTCTTGTATTCTCATCTCCAGTCACTTTTTCGCTCCACACCTTTCCTGAATATTCTCAATTTTTACATAACTTGTATTAGCTACATCAATTATACTTAAATTATACATCTCCACTGCTCTCTCTTTTGACAATGAACATTACACACACTTGTTGAATCTACTATACTCAAGCATACTTCCTTACTTACCACAGGGTTTTATCGTGCCTTTGACTTGCATGTCTGGCTAGCTTCACTCTGCTTTGTTTTTGGTGTATTTGTACCGCTTTTGTCAATCCAACTTACAGGTTCTTACAGAACCTCAAAATTTTCTTCACTCGAACCAGTATTACATGTTGACTACTATCTGTGTGACAAGAATTTTACTTTTATGTGCATTCACTTTCTGTTATCTCCTTTAATAAACTTCAACAAAACTTGTCACCATTCATTCTCTTCAAAGTCAGGTTTACTCCTTTATAGTTCTTGATTTGATCTCACCTAGAGTTGGCAGTGCTCCGAGTTTGCTGGCTCCAGTGACTCAGCTCCTGTTCGAGGCTGGTTCCAGAGCTGCTCCGCTAACCCCAGCTTTATATCCTAAGTTGCTCCGGAGTACGGCGTGTTCCGGACTGATACTTTAGCGTCTTTTTATTGCGCCACAGCTCTTAAGATACAAAAACTGAATACACAATAGTTGAGCAAAATCATTAAGGCTAGTAATCTAAAGCTTAGTTGGTGATACATAGTTGAGTAGTTCCAATTTGCATAATTCTCTGAATTGTAAGTGTGATAGTTTCTAATAAGTACTAAGTGCTTGCAGCATTTATACAGCTTAAATTTTAGTTGGTCAGAGTAATGGTTTTTTGGGTGCTCAAAAGTACCTGCTTTTTATGACATTCTAATCTATTATGAAAAATGTCTTTCTCGTAACTGTACGATTTATCATATTAGCAAACTAGTGCGCGGCCAGGAGACACTATTACGATTAAAAAATACTATCCGCACATTCGTACGCTCACCATTAACAGTTCGGTTTGTTTACAACTAGTGTTTTACATGCTCAAAGAAAGCCATTCAACGTCAAACCGCTAGTGATCGGCTACTATCCCTTAAACGTGCTGACATTCGCTCTACTATAAGTGGAGCAGCTCCAAGTTTCGGAGTGCTCCGATAACTTTGGCTCCGGCTCCGGAGCAGAGTTTAAACAATTGGCCGGCTCCGAATCTTGGATCTGGCTCCTGGAGCTCCAGAGCCGGAGCACTGCCAACCCTAATCTCGCCTATTACCTCGTTTATATACACATTTTACACACCCCATTTAGAGAGATTCCTCTGCCGAGCGGTGCCCCCCATAGTACTGTGATGATCTTCACTTGCCCCCCACAAACACCTTTAAATGGGTGCACACACATTTCTACATTACTGTACAGTCTTTACAGCCACACCTACACTTTTCCTCCTAAGTGTATATATGGAAGTGTATATGGTTGTAAATTGTGACTTGGTCCGCAATTGATATGGACCGTAACTTATTTTTGGTTTGCAAGGTACTGGTAGTGATGGATACAGTAATGAAATTGACTGGATTCTTTGGATCTGATATATTTGCATGTCGGTTATAAACAGATATAGAGTGTAACATATTTGTGGATAGTAATCTATTATGACTTGATCCCCTGGATCGAGATATTCTATCTTTAGTTTTTAATTGATGATTAATTAGTTTTAAATTGAAAATTATTTAGTTTTGTAAAAATTGGTTGTTGCCAATGTACAGGCAGTTTTTACATAGTGGAGCCACCTCGATGGGCCGAAGTGGCCCCTAGTGTGCCCACTATGAAAATTTCTTATGCTCTTGTGGTTCGGAACCCACGTAAAATTGTAGGTCCCCCTCCACCACGGAGGACATGCGCAATTACGAACGCAGTTAGGTAGACCAACCATGAGTGGATCCTAGGGTCTTTGTTGGTCTGAAACATTATAACATTGAACAGCCGTGACAATATCACACTCCGCCGTCGTACTCAGGCTGGCCCATTTTGTTTTGAAGCGAAAGGACATCCATTTCTAAATGACGTCTTTCCAAATGAAATAGGCTGGCAAGTTCCGTAGTTTTTTGCGCACTAAAAATTTCAAAATGCAAAGGTTCTTTCATGAACTCAAAGCCATTCGCCACATGTGTCGATTGGCGAGCGTGTTTGGATACCCCTGCTGTAGATCTTCTACAATTCGCAAGGCGAATATAAATGATCAATACATGTACTGTATAATTTAGTCTCCTTGTTGATGATTGTGTGTTAGAGAAATCACCACCATATTATTCTTAGTGAACTAAAAGTCTGAAACATTGTGCATTTACACAATGCATTTTAAAAGTGGGTGAAAAGCATAGTGCTGGTTCTAATTACCACTTAATCTTTGCAGTGGAGGGTTAAGTTGGCGAGTGGAGACAATGCAACCTCAGTATTCCCCTACCCCCTTCTGACACGCCTGGCTGTTAATCTAAATGTCCTGGATTAGTGTGTGACACACACACACACACACACACACACACACACACACACACACACACACACACAGTTCAAACTTGGTCAACTCAATCATCTTGACGATTTTTATGTTTCAGTTTCTTAGTTATATCTTTCATATGAAATTTTTAAATGTGGCACAGAGTTAGAAATGGAAGTAGTGTGTTAGTTTGTCACTCGAAACGTTGGTCTCGCTTGATGTACCACCAGAGACATAACCCCCAACTTTATCATGGAAGGTAACGCTGGTTTACCGAGGTTGAGGTGGTACTTTATTTCTGGTGGCGATCCTTTTGTAGTCGTGTGTGTATGGTTTGAGTGTCTTTGGTTCCATGTTCAAGCATCGTTCCCACCCCTTAGGACATAAGAAATTGGTTTTTAATATACATTAAATGTAGAATAAATATTAATAAGGTATTTTCTTCTTCCAGTACGCCTGTCTCTTAGAATTTTGTACCGAAGTGTTCCAAACGCCACATGGAAGGAAAGAGCATTGTGTTAAAGTCCACAAATTTCCCCCAGACTTTCGATTTAACCTCCAATGGAGGAAGTTAAAACCGCAAAAAGGGAATGCAAAGAATCCCACAACCAAAGAGAATAATAACTGTATAGTAAATGATGAGTATACTAGTCAAGCAGGAACTACCGAATCCAGATTAGTTTTAAATCCAGATGAAATGGAATGCTCCAATAACGGAGATTGTAAAGGTTTATCAAAAGATACCAAGAAGTCTCGGGTAGCACTGGGCAGGAAGGTGCCCAAGTCAATCTCATTCGGAATGGGTATTCCTCGCGGGTTTGTTATTAAAAGAGGGAAAAAGGGAAAACATTGGCATCAGAGGGACAAAATGGAAGGCACTCGAACCCATCTGGATCAAATATCCATGAGTGATATTAATCAAATCTTGGAAGAGATGGAATCATGATAAGCCGATATTATTTATTAAAAGTTTAATTTTGTATTTGAAACATATTTTATGAATAAATAATTATTTATTACTGGTAACTATAATTTTGTAAGCCAATTTTGCGACGTTGGATTGGTGATCGTCCACCACGTTCAGATCCTACGTTAAGCTATAGCTCCCCTCCTTCGCATAACCTTTTCCGTTACAAAGGTAGTTAAACAACCCAAGCCCCGGGAGACGAGTCAGACACGTGCTACTTTTTACTTTGGGCCCCTTTACTATCTTTCAGGAGCCCAGGCCCTGGTGCTCTGCCACTTTATGCACCCTCCCTTGCCCGGAAACAACCCAAAATATCAGGTCATCCCATAAGTAATGAATGTCGGTTTTTTAGATCGGAATTTGAAGGACAAAAAAAAAAACACTAAAAAGTTTTAGTAATCTAGTATATATTTTCCATCGGAATCAATGACACTGCTAACGTCCTACAATCTTTTCAATGCCATGTTTATAAAATTCAGGCGGTTTTGAGGCAAAAAACGTACTGGTGTGCAGATCTAAAGAAGTACACGGTTTCTCGTCAAGATAGTTTTGCAGACTCCTGAAGATATGATAATCTGAAGGCGCAAGGTCTGGAGGATGTAGAAGTTTTTCCCACCCAAGCTCCTCAATTTTTTCAGAAGTGATCCGAGCGGTATGAGGACGTGCGTTGTCGTGGTGGAACACGATTCCTTTCCGATTAACCAAAGAAGGTCTCTTCTTTTAGTGCAGTGTTCAATCGATCCAGTTGTTGACAATAGACTTGAGCGGTGATTGGTTGTGGGGTAAGGTTTCAAAGTGTATTACACCACCTTTATCCCACCAAACACTAAGCAACACCTTCCGAGGATTTGGTTTTGGCTGTGGTGGTGCTGGTTCTCCGGCACAAACCTACTGTCGACGGCGCTTAACATTCTGGTACAGTATCCACTTTTCATCACCAGTCACTAAACGGTGCAAAAACGGATCTTGGAGTTCACGGGAATGAAGAGCTGTGCTAATGTTTACCCGCACCCTCAGATTGTCGACCGACAATTCATGTGGCACCCATTTTCCTAACTTAAGCACTTTCCCGAGTTGTTGCAAATGTCAATGGATGGTGGACGGGATGAATTGAGTTTCTGGGCCAATTCTTCGACAGTTGTTGAACAGTCTTCAAGTGCGGCTAACAGCAGGTCCTCCAGAGCGTGCTGCATCTGTCAAACAGCAGTCACCATTCCTAAACTTTTGAAACCATCTTTGACATTTCCTCACATGCAGAATATTGTTGCCATAAACGTCCCGAATGTTTCGCGTTGCTTCAGTAGCACTATTCCCCTTTTTGAACTCGTAAAGCATTATATGCCTGATATGCTCTTCTGATACCGCCATGTTTATGAGGGGTTCACATACAGCAAAAAACACGTCTTCACTGGTCAAGGTCTGTAAAGTATATAGCGAAACACGATAGATCTCCTCTTAGATATAACCTTCGAAAAATTTGCTTAAACCGAGTAGAACTAGTTTAAACTTAATCTATCGTAAAAAAAAACGATATCTACTTACGGGATGACCTGATATATAGTGACATCCTCGTGGTCGTCGTAAACATCTTAAAATGCGTGTGTAATTATTGCTGCACCATTTTAATTTTTTTCAGAAAGGCTACACACTGCTTACATACGTAAGTTTTGAAAATCCAAGTTGATGGATATTTCGCGATCCAAGCTTTTTGCGAGGACGAAGTTGACATATTGTGTTAAGCTTGCATCGTTGTCGTCAGAGCTGGGCAATAAATACATTGAATGTATTTAAATACTAAATACATTTTACAAATGTATTTAGATAATACAAAATACATCAATTGTATTTACATACATTTGTAAATGCATTTTAAATACATACAAATTTTAACATATGCATTCACTAATTCATGTTTTGATAAATTTCTACTTTAGGGGACACGGTGAATTTCGAAATAAATACACCACTCGATAGATCAGACGATTTTAAAAGCTTTTTCATCAATGAATTTTCCATCGCAAATTGGATTGATTGCAACGAGTTAGTTACACAGGCCCACTTAAGGCAGAGCCGTTTTGTACGATTATTCGGTCAATTTCAAGATATTTTTTGATGTCTAAAAAAAACACTTACCTTCAGATGAGTGTACAGATTCGTTGTAGCATTGCTTGCAGCAGAGACTTCGTGTTTACACAGCAAGCAGGTACACTTTACCTTGTATTTTCCATCAAACAGAGGGTGCACTAAATTGTTATCTGCAGATATATCACTGTTTGATTCACCGGATTTGCTTGTTGAAGCCATGACACGCACACGATAAAGAAATCAACCGCTTTCGACTAAGAGTGGCACACAACTGATTGAACTGACACGTTGAAACATGAACCATACTGTCGACGCGTCGTACTGTGCTAGTACAGAACGTGTATTAAACCAGTAAAAGTACTTACATTTTTAGATTTGAGTATTTAAATACATGAAAACAATGTATTCATAAATAGTTCTAAATAAACAAATGTATTTAAATACTACCCAGCTCTGGTTGTCGTCGTAAGCTTTTACCAAGTATTTACATATTTGATCCAACATTCTAATTTGTATTTTTATGAAATATATAGTGGACTGCGACTGGCAAATAATTTAATCGAAGGTGATCTATTTGAGCTTTTCACTGTCGCTTTTGTGGACTTGTTCTTTGTGAGGGCACTTTTGAACGAGTTTTTTTTTATTTCGTTTTCATAACCACATTTAAATGTCATTTTTATAAGTACTAGCATTCAGCTAGACCTGCGGTGCTGGGGCCTTCGACCTCAGTAGCTTTCGGTCAAAAGAACGCAGCCATGAAAATCTTAAAGCTTCGCAAATTTTGATACACTGGGTTCGGATGTGAAGCTTAAGATTTTCATTGCTGCGTTCTTTTCTATAGTTTTATTGACCGAATAATTGATTCCCCAATTACCGAGAGTTCAATTATTCAGTCAATAAAACTATAGAAAAGAACGCCTCAATGAAAATTTTTAAAGCTTCCCATCTTAACCCATTGTCTCAAGCACTGAAAATCTTAACGTACTACAGTAGAAAGTTGAAACAAAGCAAAGCGCATTTATTTCCGAGACGGACGGATAGAACTCCCTTTTTAATAGTATACATTATAGAAGATAAGAATATTTAGGCGTTTTGGTCGTGGAGGAATTTAATACACTCTAATTTGTACATTACAATTAAGCTCGTTCATCAAATGTGAAGTTTTTGCTGAAGCTGTTTTGTGTTGACCATACTGAAAAAAAAACTTCTTTAAAACATTTAAAAGTTTCCCAGCATTAACTTCTGGTTTGACTTTATGAAACTGCGCTTTGAATTTCGGGAGCTTAGTCAGATTTCGAGCTTTTTGGAAGTATAAAAAGCCCAACTTCAATAATCATCATTCTAAAGGCAAGGATAAAAAAAAACAGTTACCCCTTTTGTACTCTATTCATAACTCGACATTCTTCAATATATAAATACTATATTTAGTACAGTTGCGGAAAGAAGTTTGTCCAGAAGGTAAGTCGGCAAGAATTCATAATCTGGCCAATAATAATTAAAACTGGACTCTAGTGTATCCGGCGCTTAAATTCATAAGTGAAAGACTGACCAATAACGAAATATGACCTTCGCTGTTGCGGAGGAGGTTAAATAACGCCATAAAAGAGTCAGTACTTAATGGAATGACAGTCTTTGAAAGCTAGTTATAGAAAGTAATTTGTTATTCGTGGTCCGATTATGAACATATGCTAGTGTTCAGTATTATTTTCCATATACTTTACTTACTTAACCCTTTAATGCCCAGTGTGTGAAATTTAACACATTTTGTATTTTATTAATTATGAACAATAAAACTTTGCAAAATATATTTTTCAGTTATTTTGGGTCCAATTAAACGATTTTTATATCCCAATTTTTCTTTTTTTTTACTTTTCGACTTAATTTGGGTATGAAAGGGTTAACAGACTTCTCTCCACAACTCTAATTTCATAAACGATACGAATTAACCATTTTGTTACCATTTTATTCCAAGAGGATTAATACTTTTTTCCACCTCTTTGTAAGTCGTGTGCAGTTTGCTTCTGGTAACTACCAAATCATTTCCAATCCACTCCGAATAAAGTTCGTGCATTCGGGTCTCTGCTTCAGGAGGTACTTTCGGCAGTTCTTTATAAAGACATTCCAAGAAACTAATCAGCTCTTTGCTCGATGTACCACTCGTGGGTCGAATTTGCGCACCACCATTTAAACAACCTAGGGATAAGTTTTTATTTATCAGATATTTGAAGCTCAAAATCTGTTATTTCCCCATTAAATCTTGACTGCTACCTTTCCAGGCCACTCCGTAAGGTAAACGAGACTTTTGTTAAATAAATGTAACGGAACATTTGTCGTTAATTCCACGCAATCTCATTAAGAACGAATGAATAACAAATAGATAAGTCTAATTCCATAAATGTCTTTCAAGTCCAGCATTACGAAATTACTCCTTCATTCTTACGTGGAAGAACCCAATTCCATGAAATGTTTTGTTGCATTTAAAGAAACGTCTCATTTACTAGAACACTAATTTGAGTCGTCTGGAAAGATCCCAAATCTTCAAATTAGCTTGATACAAAGCTACCCTCTAGTGTCCCTTTTAAGTAGGAACTTAATATATATATTTTTAAGAGATAAAGTTGCGATACTTCACATATCATTTTCAGCTGTACAATGAAAGAGCTAAAGTGAAGACTTCGATCTCAGGGGAGGGGTGCGTTACTTATCTTCTTACCTTTAGCATCGGATTAAATGTATAGTTTCAAATGAAGCAGACTCAACTATTCATTTTACTTTCATTCCAATTAATTGAGTGATTATGATGATGAACGTATTTAAAAACTACAGTGGATTCGTTAGCAAACCTGACGTCTTTCTCGCCTTTCCAAATTTCTACCGGTCTGTCCGATATAGATTTAAGTGATTACAAGGATTTTGTATATACCTACGTATTCATGTAATTCATATAACTTTGTTTATTATTGGGAAACTGAAGGATATTTTATAAAAAAACTTCTCAGAAATATTAATTGTACATTATATGTATAGTATAACAATACAGTACATTTACTATTATTAGTTATACTCGTCATTACCATTATTCTTATTTTCATTAAATGTGAAACTTATTTCTGGCTGCATAAAAAGCGTGATTAATAAAATATTTCGAATAATATGCAAGGCACTAAAAAAAATTTATTATTATTTCAGAATCCAAAGATGGTGGGATAGCATAATCTGCAAGCTTTGAGGAACATTGACGAGAAAAGCAATTTTTTTTTTAAAACTTTATTACTGTGGCCCGAAAAGAAATGTCTAAAAATTTATCCGCGTTTACGATAGACAAAAAACTCGAGGTTGCCATTACTGGTTTTATATATGAGCGTCTCAAGAAACGGAACAGTTCCGTTTCTTTCCCATTAAAATTTGAACTAATTTATGGTAATTTATGTCTGTAATAACTGTCTTCACGACAGACATTATTTTTACCACAAGCTTTATGAGATAGATCTATGAAGGTTTTATGGCCTACAAGTAATTTCAAGTCAAACGCTATGGTTTCATGTACTGGGGCTTTGGAAAATAGTGAATACACATCGAGAGAGAGTACAATTAGTGGCATTTAACAAGTTTTAATTTATCAACAAATCTTAAGAATTGAGAATATGGGTGTTCAAGATTTTCCCAAATGAAAGGACTCGGTAATGAAGGTAACTATTGGCCTAGTTTATAGATTGGAAAATTCAGTTAATATGAGCAGGGCAGGTGTATTCATGCGTTTTTGGAATACCATACATACGAGGTACGGAAGGAGTTATAACTTGGAATTTGTTGGCGGTTATAACTCCTTCCGTACCTTGGATGCCACTAATCGTAAACTCTCTCTCGACGCTTATTCATTATTTTCCAAAGCCCCAGTACATGAAACCATAGCATTTTTTCTTTTGAAAATTGCCAGTTTGACTCGAAACCATAAAACCTTCATAGATCTTATTAAAGCTTGTTAAGTATATTGGCTGTCGTGAAGACAGCTATTACACAGACAACGTTATGTCTTCTCTACCACCAATTATTCAAATTTGAATGAGGAAAAAAAAAAACTCGCTCATTCCGCAGAGCCTACAGATTATGCCATGCACAATATTTGGATTCTGAAATAAAAATTTAAATCAAATCTTCAGCGCCTTATGTTACTCGAAATATTTTATCAGTCACGCTTATGCACCCCCGAAAAAAAAAAAAAAAAAGTTTCATGTATAATACTAAAAAGAAAAAAATTCTCGAGTACTAATTATGAAACGGCCTTCAGTTCCCCAAACAATAATAATAAACTGATACGAATGACCAATCCATAAAACTATACAAAATCCTTGGTAATCACTGATAAAAACTATAACGGACGAACAGGCAGAAGTTTGGAAAAGCGAATGAAGGAGCATGAGAAAAGTCAGGTTTGCTAACGAGTCCAATGCAATTTTTACATCAAAAGACGACTTGAGTCTGCTCTAACTGAAAATCTTCAACTTATCACCGGATTAAATCTCGTTTCCTTTTGATAAGTCACACCCAACTCACCTAAATTCCAACCATCTAGTAATTAAGGACTTTACTCGTTTCTTGTATTGCAGTTGAAAGATGATGCGTGAAGTAGCGGAACTCCTATATAACAATTCAACACACATTGACAATCTAAAAATGCTTTAAATAAAAACATGAACGAAATTCATCCCGATGCAAATTTTGATTAAATTTCCGACAAACAGCTCACCATTGGAGGTCTTCAAGATCTTTGTTGTAAACTTTGGGCAGAATTATAGGCTCAGGAATGGTAGATATACTTTTTAAAGGTAACCTACTTGTATGAAATTTGGCATCTCTAATGTATAGAGAAATGAAAGGATCGAGAATGTTCTGGAAATACAATAAATAAACAATCTCAACTGAGAAGCTACCAGGTTGTAACACTACTTCCCGTTCACTGATGTATGACCATCCTTTTGTGTTCAGATGACGTAGCGACCTTTAGATGGTTCGGATTCTACGTAAACCTCGGTCCCCTCCGTCATATGACCTCTGCCTTACGAACGAGGTTAATCAAACTTTTTTTTTTTAACTTAACATCTCGCAAACGAAGGTCGTTTTTAAACCTCCTTCGCAACATCTATGGCAGTGATTCTTAAACCCTGGGTTGCCAAGCCATTTTGATTGGGTCATTAAATTTATTTATGTTATTCCTAATCATTTTACCGTTAGTTTATTTTAACTATTATGCGTGAACTGTTTGAAGGCATGGGTCGTCGAGCTAGCCTCGCGACCAGAATTTGGTTGCAGCCTAAAAAGGTTAAGAACCATTGATTTAAGGTCATATAACTGAAGGGGACCTACAAGATTTACGTGGGATCCGAACCACAGATCACTAAGTAAGGCGGAGGCTGGTTTCCCATCCAACTACTATCCAGACCCAACGTCGCTGATCGACGGGAAACGGTTTTACGACACTGGCCACGACGTAGCCCAAGCAAAACAAGGTGAAAAAAAAAAATGCTTTCGCTTATCATCTCTTAAGTTTACATAACATCTCTTTAACTAAGACTATAAACTATATTCTGAAAAATAAAAAAAGAATGGGTACAACTATTGCTTACCCGAAGGACAAGCCATCACTTCCACATAATGATAAGGACTTTTCTTCCTTTTCAGTTTTTGAACAAGGTTTTGAATATTTCGAAATCCATTGGCAATGGCAAATCTTAAAACGGTTTTTCCATCAACTTCTAATGTCAATTCCTGCATGTCATTATTCCTGAATTAAACAAATTAAAGCGATTATTCAAAATATATATTACGGAGAAAATGGAAAAAGAAGCACCTTTTCAAAAATTTTGATTTTAGTAATGTACCTAAGAATCAACATTACAGACCGGTAAAGATAAAGTTCTATTTATGAATTTCGAACCAAGAAAATTTATCTTGAGAATTAATTTTTATGCCCCCATTTAACCCTTCATCAAAGTTACCCAACAAACTTCTGGAAAAAAAAAACACTTCTATCACTTTCCCTTTATAGTAGAGGAATTTTAGGAAAATCGACCTAACAAATTAGCAGGAAGTCGAAACTTGGTACACTTGTAAACTGAACCCTACTGATGAATATATTAAAAGTCCCAACAAATCCAAGTTGTGCTCCAGCCGCCATCTTGGAAAATGGCGGCCAAATTTCGGTTTTTTGGAAATAACTTTAGAACCGTAAAAGATACGAAAATTTACCGAGAGCAATATCATTCTACATAAAAAGACAAACATTTTCTGTTCCCAACTTTGTTTTGTACGATGAAAAATAAAAAAGTTATGCAAAACCAAAGATTTTTCATTCTATGAATCAATGCGGACACGACGTTCAAACTGGGTTTGTAGGTAAAAAAAGCGAATGTTTTGTTATGACTGCCTATTTTCAGAAACCTCTTACTTTGTATGGGTGATTTTGTGAAAAATATTTCACAGGAACGAGCTAGTAGAAATATAAATTGTGACAGTACCTGGTTTTGTAAATATTTATACCAATACATTTTCTTGTTTCTAGCAGATATGGGCAACTCTGTCCCTAATTTCCTATATTCTACTTCTAATAAATACTCTTAATTATGATTATATCTACGGCTTCATCTGTAACATTTATTCACTCAATCGGAGGTTATGAGTTAATATACCGAAGTAATAGTTCAAAGTGAATGACAGACGAACTAATATTTTTCTTTTCTTTTCAGGTAATGGACGCTATTGATGAGTCAAGATGAAGTGCTTGATATGTGTTTAAACAAATCTACAGATAAGAAAAAAAAAAATGTTAAAATAAGAAAACTTTATTAATAAAATTTGCCTTCGTAAATTAAAATAACTTGTAAATGTATATTTTATCTTAGAATTAAATGTAATTAAATATTCTAGTTTTTTAACGTCTAAAATATACTTAGTATAAAATTTTCTATTGTCTTTATATATTTTAAATAATTAATTAATTTTTTTCTTTAAATTTTTAAAATAAATTTTTTTAATAAATTTTTTCAAACTGGCAACAGGACATTGCTGTTTCTGCCTTGTCAGTAACGGTTTATCTGTGTTTTGTGAAGCGTGTAATTGTGTCTGGTGAAATATACAATCATATTGTATTATCAGTGAACATAGAAAAACCTTTGGTGGTTATTTACACAAACACTTAAGATTTACAAACACTGAAATATTATGATAATAATCTAGAAGTCATTATAAATTGTGACAGTACCTGGTTTTCTAAATATTTATACCAATACATTTTCTTGTTTCTAGCAGATATGGGCAACTCTGTCCCTAATTTCCTATATTCTACTTCTAATAAATACTCTTAATTATGATTATATCTACGGATTCATCTGTAACATTTATTCACTCAATCGGAGGTTGAGTTAATATACCGAAGTAATAGTTCAAAGTGAATGACAGACGAACTAATATTTTTCTTTTCTTTTCAGGTAATGGACGCTATTGATGAGTCAAGATGAAGTGCTTGATATGTGCAGAAGAGATCGATGTGGGAAGCTGGGTATTTGTGGAAAGAGGGATCAAGACTCTGATTCAAGCAAGCAAAGATAGAGGAAATGATAAATACAAGACATTTCAGGAACTGAAGTGTGTACCAGTACACAAAATCTGTCGGAGAAACTACACAAGAAAGCACAGTATAGCTGCTGTCAATAAGGAACCTTCAGAACAATCAACTTCACAAGCCAACAGAGTTCTTCGTTCAGAAATAAAGACTTAACTTTCTAAGTGACTGTATATTTTGTGGAGAGAAAGCAAGTTTACCTGACACAAAACATTAAAAAAATAGACGCCTCACTGTATATAATGTGGCTACTCTTGAATTTCGAGAAAAAATTATTTCAATTTGTGAACAGCGCAGTGATAGTTGGGGGCAGGAAGTATATTCACGTATTGCAAATTCCATTGATTTAGTAGCAGAAGAAGGTCGTTATCACTTTGTATGTTACAGCACATTCAAGCGCATTGCACAAAGAGATTCAGCAGGACGTCCAGAAGAATCAGTAGCTTCGTCTGCTTTCAAAAAACTTTTGGAATACATTGAAAGTAATGATGAGTGTCAGTACAGTTTGAGTGAGCTGAAAGATATTATGATGGAAGTTTCTGGTGCACAAAAAGAAGACCTTTACAGTGACCACTGGCTTAAGTGTAAGTTCCTTTCACACTACAAGTCAAGCATAATCTGTACAGATCTGCATTCCCGACATAACATATTTAGTTTACTCACACAGGACGGAGGATTTTAACAGAACAATGGTATGAAAACAAGAAGACAGATGAGACTAGTGAACGATTACGTATTGTTGAAACAGCTGCAAAAATCATCAAAGAAGACATTTGTAAAACAGTGTATGATTGTAGCATGTACCCAGACACTGATGACATGAAGGCTGAGGGTCAGACTTTAGTTCCCCCGACACTTACAGCTTTCACTGAGATTCTTATTTCAACTAAAACTCAACCTACACCTGAAAGTATAGATCGCAAGAGAACTTTTATCAACCATTCGATAATTTCTGCTATGAGGCCACGTTCATTCCTATCTCCACTGCATTTGGGACTTTCTGTACACCTATATCGCAATTATGGATCAAGACATCTAATAGACATTTTGCATGCTGTGGGTGCAATACATGAAAATTCTTCCTATGTTACATTTTTCTTCAGTATACAAGATAAGGAAAAATGCATGTTATATTTTACATAAAATATATTAGTAATGTATGTATTGAGAATAGCATTCATAATTATTTCCATTTTCAATACTTAGATGTCTAATGAAGGAATAAAATAACTGTTTTAAATAATGTTACTCCAAACCGATAACTTAGCTCCTACCCGTCATCAAAAAAATTACATTACAGTATTTTTCTCTAGCTCTTTCTGTTGTGCTTTACTTTTTTACCAAACTACCTATAAAAAACAAACTGTCATGGTTCTGAAATAATAAATTGCAACAAAATATTCGAATTTCTACCCATTAACCAAGTTTGAACGTCATGTCTGCACACTGATTCATAGAATAAAGGAATTTTGTATTTTGCGTAACTTTTTTATTTTTCATCGTACAAAACAAAGTTGGGAACAGAAAATGTTTGCCTTTTTATGTAGAATGATTTTGCTCTCCTGGTAAATTTTCGTATCTTTTACGGGTCTGAAGTTATTTCCAAAAAACCGAAATTCGGCCGCCATTTTCCAAGATGGCGGCTGGAGCACAACTTGGATTTGTTGGGACTTTTAATATATTCATCAGTAGGGTTCAGTTTACAAGTGTACCAAGTTTCGACTTCCTGCTAATTTGATAGGTCGATTGAATATATTTATCCTAAAATTCTTCCACTATTAGGTTTGTGGAAACGAAAAACCAACAAAGAATAAATTTCGATGCGAGAGAATATTATGAATAACGTAATATTGTATTATGTACTCCGAATTAAAGTATTGCCAACACTACAGTAAGCCATCTTTTTAACTAATTAAGTTTGATTTTCTTGAACGACCTACTTTCTTGGTTAGGTTAAGTTAACGCGGCTTAAACTAAATTAATCCCAGGAAGTGGGGGTTAGGGGCCGAGTCAGGGCTACCTTAGCTGGGGGATTTCTTTTTTGCGGGAAGGAGAGGCCAAGGGCGAACGCCCGGAAAAATAAATGCCACCCAACATAACTGAAATCAAAGTAAGGGCAGCCGTCCCGCCGCCTCGAAAAGACAACCGCCCAGCTCTGGGGGGTTCGAACTCGCGATTCAGAGAAGTCTCAGCACTGCCGAGCGGCGCCCGAAATAATCGAGCTACGGCACGATATATATATTATATATTTTGATACAGTGAATGAGGGTGGAACAGAAACCAAAATCTCCTAACCATTCTGTTAAGATAATTAAAATCTTGAAGCATATCTTCCCACACATTCGAAACAAACTTTATGAACGGGAATTGTACAAACGGGGATATCTTTACCACAAAGTGTGATAAACATTAAAAAAAAAAATTATATTTATACATTACCTAAGAGCTTTCCAATTAAGCTCTTTTTCCTCCAACCCGAAGAGATGTTTAGCTGCGTAACGGAACACGTGATGAGCATATCCTCCAGAACCACTGCCTTCGTGCGTGGATAAATTCAGAGCCAAACTGAACTCTAGATCCAAAGTCGCTCCATTAACAGACCTTAAATCGATTCCTTCTCTATCCAACAATTGTTCCATTTCAACTATTCAATGAAAGACCATGTTATTATCTCGTATAACTTAATTAAAAGCAATAATAATGTTTGGATATGTTTAACCTCCTTCGTAATGGCAACAAAGGTCACGTGATGGAGAGAACCTACAACTTTACGTGGGACGAGCAATCTCAGGGTCGCTACATCATCTGAACGCGGAATAGTCGCCCAATCCAACTACTAAAACAGAGCCAACATCGCTAACCTAACGGGAAGCGGTGTCGCAACGTGGACACGACGTAACCCTAGATATTTTTAATGCAGGACTGAGGGGCCAAGGGGTGAACGCCCGCAGAAACGATCCCCAATAGAATGAGAAGAGAGCCAAAATACAAATATTGTTCATAATAATTTGAAAAAATTGCGTAATGTGCAAAATGCACGCGTGTGTAGTGAGGGATAGAAGAAGTGCGTGTTTGAGAACATGCTGGACTGCTCACAGGGTACATGAGAGACGGAAAAAGATCAGCTAAGAAGGACAGTGACGGAAGAAGCGAGAGTTCTAGCACCCCCTCCTCCCAGGAGTACTTCCCTGGTCGATTGGTGTCTACAATCTCCCCTTAAACGCGTTAGTTTATATTTGCTTTTATCGAATACTTCAAACGTTCAAAAATAGGAGTTAAACATGCTTAGAACTCTGTTTATTAGTTAATCATTTAAGTTTATCATTAATAAGTAACTAACTACAAAGATAAACAATTTACCTGGCGTTATAACGCAATCTACCTCCCGGGTATCAAATTCTTGAATATAAAACTCTTCTCTAGAAGCTTCTAACTTTTTGTCAAAACACGGCATTAAAGATGCATGGTAAATCTGAAATAGAAAAAAAAACTAAAAATCAATTAGGAAATAAAGTAGACATCAAATTCACGCGTGTGTGTATATTTTTAAAACTGGTAACAGAGACAAGATAGGGAGAGGGTGGCACATATCGTAATAACTAACTTTATTAGGTTTGATACACAATTTTTTAGCCCAATAGTCCTTCAATAAGGCTCCCATAACTTGTTGTGGACTACGTGTCCTACTAATGTAAGGAAGAATGTACGATCCATGAGCTTTTTCTGCGTAACACACCCATCCTGATGACATAAAAAGTGACAAGTTAAAAATGTTGAACTGGCAAAACTTTACTATCCAGACAGTGTTCAAAGAGAGAGTCCATAATAGCTTGGTAATAGGTTAAAGTACGCTCGGTTAGGTTAGTAATTAGAGCCCTATGACTGCCTCTGAACAGTGGCTGGATAATAAGGTTTCATCGTTTAATTTATGATTTAAAGTTTATATCATAGGATTTTTTCTTAAGGTTTTTAATGTTGAAAAATAATGATCGTCTTCTCCTAATTCAAATTTAACAAAAACTGTTTCACCTACAGTGGTGTTTTTCAACCTTTTCAATGCGATTGCACAGTAAAATACAGTGGGGAATGTTACAGCACACCAGCTGTTTTTTAAATATTCTTTTATTTACTATTAATGGGAAACTTGGCCCTGCTTTAACCAGCTAGCTAAAAGCTAGGTTCGTTGGGCCCAGCAGTGGCTTCTCATTAGAAGGCTTCTTCCTCGAACTTTCCAAGGCAGCTTCTTTACACAAGGGAGTGCTGCATGACTCAATGTATAGTTGTATACACTGATTGAATCCAATTAAGGGGCAAAACTCGGTTTCTACAGTTATTTGAATTTGCTTCTTTGGCAACAACATTTAACTGCAACTCATTGGCAGCTGGGAAATATATCGTGTCTATCTGATGGTACACTTGGACTTACTTTGCAGTACACCAGTTGAGAAGCAAGTCAGTCAGAGCATGTTCTCATTCATGAATGGTAAATTATACATATTTTTCCCTTAAGACTAAGTGAAAAGAGTACATTTACGCCTACTTAGCAATTAATAAATAGTGCTATTAATTTCTTTAATTTATTAACTATTCAAAAGAAATAAAAGCTTAAATGTTAAACAATACATGAAGCCTCTGGTTGGTTGTTCCTAATTAAACTATCCTACCAGGACATGCTGATGCTAACATGGGAAGGGATGAACTATCTTCATCTTTTCTCTTATATCTCTCAACGAATTCTCTTTGGGCTTCTATTATGCTGAAACATCTTGCGAAGTTTATGTCAAACACATAATTAACCCCAAGGCTCTTGAAGTAACCTGCAAATACAATTATATAATTATTAAGTTACTCGCAATTGCTACTTTAAATGAAGTAATTAACAGCACTTAAAGATTTAATATCCAAACAAAATACTTGCCTACAGTTTTCTCTAGGCCTTCTTGGGGACTCAAGTTATATCTTGCACATATAGAAAGGATTGCCTGAGTTGATAGCGATAACATAACATGTAGCTTATCTTTCCCTCTATTATTTTCATTTTCTTTCAAAATTCTTGAAAAAAGAAAGATTCTTTATCCTAGCTACACATTTTTTGAATGACAATGAATACAACTGGTGCATTCCAGGGCAAGTCACGCAGTGCTTGACACCAAACTTCCGATTTTTCTGCAAGTTGGTGTATACCATTGCCTATACTAACCACCACCAAACTTCAATTTTTAGCTCAATCGGATTTAGTTAAAAAGTGACATTGTTACAAGGTTTTCAGGTCTGTCCACATGTTGAATCACTCAGTGTCACAAGTGTTGTGTTCAAACATGTTTGCACACGTTTAATGTGAAGCCATTTTCATTCATATACGTTTCCAAGTTTAACATATAAGAAAGTAATGAGTAACAAATAAGGGCTGAAAATGGAATGAAAAGTAACGGGTTACCAATTTCATTACAATATAAATAAAATAACGGCGTTACTCCCAACAGTGATTATCAGTTACGCGTTATCAGTTACCTAGATGATATACAGTGGTGGCCATAAGTCACGCATCACCCCATCAATTAAAAAAAAAAAAAAAATTGTTTTAACGTAAAAGTAAAATACCAAAACTACTGTAAATGGTAGAAAAGATGTATTTAGAAACTAACCAAGCATACAAAACATACTAATGAATTGCGGTCAGTATGTCGTACATTTACCCCATTTTTTTTCAGCACTTCGGCGATACCATCATGGCATGGAATTTACCAGTATTTCGTAATACTCTGGCGTAATTTCCTACCTCACACCTTCTTTATGGCTTCAAACAAATCATTCAACGATGTAGGATTGTGACAGGTAACTTTTTCTTTGACGGTTCGCCAGCAGTTCTCTATCAGGTTTAAATTGGGCGAGCTTCCCGGTCAAGGCCTGATCAGCTGAAAACTCGAACTTCAGATCCAATCAGACATGGCTTTGGTGCGGTGACATGGCGCTCCGTCTTTCATCAACCCACCATGAGCAAGAATTTGGTATAAAATGTGAATGGCACTTCTTTGCTACTAGCCATGGGAAAAATACCTGTGATGGCATCGGTGGTACAATTAAAAGAGGTGTAGCAAAGGCTAGTTTACAAAGACCACAGTCTGACCATATCTTAACACCTAAAGCATTTTATGATTTCTGTAAGAATCACTTTCAGGGGATACAAATTTTATTTGTTTCTAAAGAGCAAGTCTTGCACAATAAAGAAACTTTATTGGAGAATAGGTTTACCAAAGCTTTACAGGTACAGGTGAAGGGAACTCAAGGGTTTCACACAATGGTACCTGTGCAAACCAATGTAATACAGGCTTATCAAACATCACAGTGAAGACTTTATGCAGTTTAACATTTGTAGATCAACAGAAGATGAAAATGAAGTCAGCACTGACGATGTTGAAAACTTGGTAGCAATTGAGTATAACATTGGTCAGTATGTTACATGCAGGTATGATAATAAACTTTGAAACTTTTAAAATAATACCAATCCAGAGGAATTTGGGGATTATAGTCAGTTTTTTTACATAGATCTGTGACAAGAATATCAAACAGGTATCACTTTCTTGAGAAAGCTGATATTTGTTAGATTTTGAAGAAAGATATTGTATGTGGCATATTAGATCCAAATATTATTCCAGAATTAAAATCATATATTCCTTCAATTTGAAAGCAATAAAATTTATTGAAACTTGAAAAACAACCTGAAAGCAGTGCTCTTTCTTATTGTAGTTTTTTTTGGCTGATAAACTAGGAAATACCACTACTATAGTCTGAGTAAATAATCTTAGGAAATGTTTTCTTTTTCCATATAATTGTTTTTTCAAATAAACATAAATGTACTTTAAGTACAAATACTCAGTATTTCTCTTCTCCTTTGTATACACAACATATTGGTGTTGATTTTTTGTAAAAATTTTTTTTTGCTTTGGTGGGGTTTAGGACCCCCAAAAGAGTAATTTCTAAATAACTTTTAAATTGTACAGTTTTTGAAGCTCCTAGCAATGTTATTCCTTATGAAATTCTCTTTAAATCACAAAAGAATTTTTGTTCTATCTTAATTAGGAGCGAAGATAATTAAATTTTAAAAATGTGAGATTCATAAAATATGGGGGCCCATAACTTTTGAACTGTAAGTTCGATTGAGCTAATAATTGAAATTTGGTGGTTGTTAATATAGGTAATGGTATACACCAACTTAAAGGAAAATCAGAGAGGGTGTGGTGGTGTCAAATCTATTTTTTTTTTTTTTTTGGCATGATCTGTCCTGGAATGCAGCAACTAACAGAAAAGGTCCAGAATATGAAATAGAAATGAACCTAATACGGGTGGCCCCCGATTTATGCGGTAGTTACATTCCTGGAAATTGCCAAATAAAGTGAAATTGCATAAATCAAAAGCGATAATCCCATAGAAACCCATATTATAAATTCTGTTAGGTTCCCAGACCAATCATTGAAGATATATTGTTCTTACTACAGAGCTAAAATGTGTATATAAAATACATGTTTATATATAATGCAAGATTAAATTCAGGTAAATAGATAAATAAAGCAACCAGCAAACCCAATAATTGTACAAAAACACTATGTTTAATATGATAATAAAAACCCACTCTAATAGACAGAGTTTATTTCCACAACAGTTTTGATACCCACTGGCATCCTCTTCTGTATCCACCTGAAGAGGATGCCAGTGGGCATCAAAACTGTTGTGGAAATAAACTCTGTCTATTAGAGTGGGTTTTTATTATCATATTTTGACCTTCACATAGAAAAGAAGTTTTTTGCATTTGCTACGTTTAATCTTACATTATACATATTCAGTTGATTATTACAGGGAGGGTTTGGTTGAGTAAAGATATCTTCTTAATTCCTAATTCCTTAACAGTATGTACGTAACGAAGTATTTACAAAGTCTATGTACAAACGACACTGAATGGAGGATTTATTCATCATCTGAAGAAACGTCTTGTGCGGATGATGAGGGAACATAAGTGGCAGATGTTGATGGCTTAGAGTCCTTTGGATTATGTTCCACAAGAGACTGGTCCAAGTTAAGCTGCTTCGCATTTTGGACTTTGTTATCGAGCATGATTTGGTAGCAAGCTACATCAGCTTCAACTGCTCGTTAGACCTTGCTGCTTCTTGCAAAAATGAAGTCCTCTTTGGATAGGATATCGAGAGTTGAGTTAAGCTTTTGAAAGAACTCATGAAGTTTCTGTACTGTGAACACTTTTGGAATAGTCATGCTGGTCTCTGGGTTGGAAACCTCCTCTTCACTATATTTCTCCATTTGCTCAGATCCTCAGTGGTCAGATCAGTTTCATCAACTTCATGGATGTCATCTTCTTCCATATCATCAAAGCCAGCCCTCTTGACCAAATTAAGAATTTCCTTTCTTGCGGCAGAAAATTTTCAGCCATTTTAAAGTCTTTGAATGACACACACACACACACACACACACACACACACACACACACACACACACATTATTCAAATCAAGTATAATAAACAAATGCCAAAATAATATAAAACTAGTAAAAAATAAACCAAACTACAATAATTTATTTGATTAATGACTGTTTTTAAACATTGTTGGCAACTTCATAACCAAAAAGTTGGCTGAAAATGAATTGCATAACTCTGAAAGTAGGGTCCGCATAAAAGTGAAAGTGATATTAATTCATCAACCACATAACTCTGAAAATGCATAAACCAAATGCACATAAACTGGGGACCACCTGTATGTAGTTCTGAAAAAGAAAAAATTTCTCCCAAATATGATTGCTTTAACTATAACAGGAAAATACAGGTGTATAAATGCAGCCATCAGTCTCACCTGATATACCACTAAGGGTATATATATCTTCAACCTTCAACCTTGTCCCTGAGGTTGGAGTGGTACTGGTAACTTATTTTTGGTGGTGAACCTTATGTATTTGTGTGTGTATAATTGATACGAGTGCTTTTGGTCCTGAGTTCAAGCAATGTGCTCACCCCATGGAGAATATGAAATGGGTTCCTAGGTAATGTATGTATGGATGTACATTATCATAATAATAACTGAAATTCTTATATTTTTTATTTATTCTTTTTTAAAGCAGAAATGTCCTAAAATGTAATCAGCTTACCTATAAAGTTGGTCTAAACTTTGCTGATTTACAAGTACAATTTCTGCTGAAGTTATGCAACCACTACATGCTAAACAGTCATTCAGGGTTATTTTGGCTTTTTCATATTTTGGAGACAACTGTAAACAAGCAAGATCATCAGGGCTGGGCCTAAAATCTATTTCTGAATTAAAATAGGTACCTAAATAAATTAAGTGCAGCACGCATGTTTCAAGACAAGTACTGTATCTAACAAACTTCTTCAATTAAACTACTCTCTATGCAAGCCATATCCGAAATGTTTATTCAAAATAAAATTTGTGTAGGCTTACCACACGCAACTGATAAAATAAGACTATGCTAATTTTTATAAGTAGAATCTATCACTAATCACTAAAAGTAAAAAAATTTCTAAAAAGTACAAAAAATAATATAATACTGTAGTATTTTTTAAAACTTTATTAGCCTATTTATTTATTTAATTTTTATTAAAAAAATGTGGATACTTTTGGAAACCACTTTTTTCGGTGAAATATTCACCATTTTATTACAACTGTACCAGATAGTAGTTAACAGTACAATAAAAAAAAATTAAACAAACATATACCATATGGTACTGAACTTTAATTAATATACATACATCAGCAGAATCACCTTCAATCTGTATTAAGCCTCTTCCTTTATTTGAACTTCTTTCTTCAGTTTTAATTGGTTTTATACATTCCTAAAAAGGAAATATTGAAAATAAAAAAAAAAATAGGGAAAACCCACATAGTACAAGCCTATATCAGTCAATACAAAATGTTTATTCTATGGACTCAAACAGTAATTTTAGTTCAGAAATTTACCTATAACTACTTGAAAATCACTTCCTTAAATTTACTTCACAGCCTATAGGCTTTAAAACTTTTAGCATCACCTAACTTTGCAAGGTTTTTGGCATTTTATTTATTTGGTTTATTTATTTATTAAATAAGCAAATTGTAGCCAAGAACCTGAACTTCTTGACTAAACTTAAATTAACTTAGAACGGTCATTTTCATGTTCTGAAAATAAAAACTACCAGTTATAGTTAGTAGTAATCTGAAATTTTATTAGCAATGCTTAGAGGCTAAGAAAAACAAATAAAATGCTAGTTATTATTATTAAGAGGAATGTTGGTAAAACTTCACTAGCCAGTGTTCAGAGACAGAGTTCACAGGGCTCAAATTACTAACCTAACCCAGCCTAATTTAAACATATTACCAAGCTGTTATGAACTCTGTCTCTGAACACTGTATGGATAGTAAGGTTTGCCAGAATGTTAATTACAAAAGAAAGTGATCTATCCATTGTATAAATTATAATTTGGTGAAAATCCAGATGCCAGACAATTCAGCAAGTTCATAATTGATTGGTAACAGCTATGTTAGATTAGGTTAGTAATTAGGAGCTATGGACTGTATCTGAACTGCATCTGCATTCCAGATGCAGTTCAGATACTCCTTTCATAATAGTTTACATTACTTTTCATTTGGAAAACATGAAGCCACTTGTCAGCTACTTCCAGAGGTATAAACCAAAGTAGCCTACATAACTTAAGTTAAAAATATATACTATTTATGCAATTTATAATTCTCCTCCATTCATGAAAGTGTAATTTTCTTAAAACCAACTAAAGAGCTACTATTTACCACTTTACCAGACATGGGGTAACTGTAATTTGTAATTGATTGTAATTAATTACATTTTTTAATGTAATTGGCATTAACCTAACCAGGAGCATATATATATATATATATATATATATATATATATAGGGTGACACTTATTTTCGAAAGTTTGAATTTTTATCGGGACAGGCGCGTTTCTGGTTCCATTTTGTCAAAAAATATCGTGTGTAAAATATTTTTGAAATAAAACAATATTTAGAACTGCCTCAATATGGTCAAAGTTTGTATATTTTCTCGAAAAGTAGAAATTTTAGATCATGATGTTCTATGCCTCTAGCAAATAAAATATCACTTCTAGTTTGTTCAAGCTACTAATCTTGACCTAAAACATATAACTGGACTTCATACTTTCAACTCTAGGTCCCCCTCAACTCGAGTATTAGCCCCTCAAGGGGGGGGGGGGATCATGGGCGCCATCTCCCTCTCATTGTTGCCTACTTTGCAGAGGTCACGGTGGACTTGCGGGCAGTTGGGAAGTCACAGCGGTGCTTCTCGACCACTTGTAAGAGGAACTGCCTTTGGTCTTCACTCTTGGTAAGGGCCAGGTTGAAAGACTGCATCAACGCCACCCGCGCTCCGCGAAGTCATTGACAACTTGAAGGGCCTGGACTCGGCGGGATGTGGCGATGAAGGCTGGGTCCGTCCGCCACTCCTCCGGATCCTTGAGCAGGAAGGCGGTGCTGATGTCCAGAACCTTGAAGAACTCCTTTGATGTAGTCGTTGTGAACTTGGCCAATGTATTGTTGGCGATTGAGGCGGTGGACAGGTCCACATTGATACGCCGCGGGGGATCCTCCGATCCTTCCATCGCTTTAATCATCTCCCGCTTTGTCGCCAAGTCGATACCCTCGTCGAAGATGGCCAGGGTGACGAGGCGCTCGCTCAAGTACCATAGGTGCCTGGCGAAGACTGTCGCCGTCGTCTTGGCCACCGCTGAGTCCGGATAATAGACGAGGGCCTTCAGCAGCGCGAGGTCCGCGGCTGGGGCCGTTGCCGGGAGCGGCGCTTTGTACCAGGCCGTCACGTAGATGGACACGGCGAAGATGGTGAATCGCCGGATTCCAGCCGCTTCGCCTGACGACATCTGAAACTGTTCCCGGAACAGGAACAGTTTGATGGCATAGATGACTTTTGCCATCCAGCGCGCGCGATGGAAGGCGCCGGGACGAGCGAACCGGGCACCCCGCTTGTTCGGACTGCCCAGCACAATTACAGAGAGCTCCAGAAGTTCCCTGTAGTCATCACGTGGATGTTGACCGTCGAGGCGGCGGCTGAATTCGATCAGCAGGTCGTCGCGGGCGTCCTTCAGGTGCTGCGGCATGGTTCCATCCTCGAAAGGCTTCGCTTTGGTTTGATCGATGAAGTCCCACTGGGCGGCGAATCGTTTGAACAGGAGGATGTCAGGACCAGTAGAGGGACTGAGGCACGCCGTGAATGCCTTCTCGCACACCAGTTCGTGGATGTGGTGGCGGCAAGCCAAATGAAGCACTGTCTTCTCGAGTTTCTGCTCAATGATATAGCAAGCTCCTCCTGAGAGTCCTGTGTTTGAGGCGGTGGTGTCAAAAGAGAGGGCACAGATCCGTCCCTTGATGTCCCAATCCTCGAGGGCAGAGAGGACGGCTTCCGCCATGGCATGGCCGGTGCCATCGGGGAGGCTGGGCACAGCCAGAAGCTTGTCGACGTTCTCCCCAGACACCAGAACTGGAAGGCGATCTTCAGCAGGGCCTCCGTCAGCCGCTGGTACGATTTTCCCGTCCCAGTGAACGGTCAGCGGCACAGTAGGATGGAAGGCTGCCTTCATTTCCGCTGCTGCCATAGCACGGAACTTTGCTCGGTCGCGGCGGGAGGATTCGCGGTTCAAGACCAGCTCCTCAGGGTCGTGGCCCAAGCTCCTCGCAGCCGCCGACAGCAAAAAAACACCTTCTCGGTCGGTAAGTTTCGTCCGATCCATCGCTGCGGAGAGATCAGGGGTGATCATCTTTTTCGACGCGCGGAATCGCTTGGGTGGTAAAGGGGTCGTAGATGCTTCTGCATTCGACGTGGACGGGCCCGGGAGAGAGAGCTCTAACCTCTTCTTCTCGGCGACGACGCCGTGTCAGTGACCGAGTCGGGCTGCTTGCACCTGAGCTGGAGCTCGATGCCAGTTCGACGAGTTCTTCTCGGCTCTCTCTGTTCGCCCTTTCATCATCTTGCCGGCGGCTCCTTTCCGCTTCCTGTCTCCTCGCACGCTCCTCCTCAGTGTGCAGGAGATGCGGCCGCGCCGCACCTCGGCCCTTTGTCCCGTCAGGAACTCCCTGTCCTCTTCGATTGTGATCATCGACATCGCCTGTTTGTGTGCGATGTCGAAGAGGCGGTCAAGGGATGAGAGGAACTCGGCCTCGTTCCTGATTTGGGTCACAGTGCGCCATTTCGAGTTCTTGTTCAGAGCCCGCCACTTCTCGTACATTCGGAGAACCTTGTCCCTTGCGCGTTGGTCTTTCTGCGTAGGAATACGGGACCGCTCCCAGAATTCCTTGACTGCGGTCACTGTCTCAGCGGCTGCTTCCTTGATCGGCTTCTTGACATCAAGGTGAAGGTGGAAAAAGTACTGAAGCGCCTGCTTTCCCGTAGGCAGCATGCTTCCTGTGATGCTGTGGTCCACGGTCCCCAGGAGATAGACTGCTGTTTTAGATCTTGTTGCCGAAGCCATCACGTCGTTTCAGAACTCACTGAAAAGAGAATGAAACACTGTTAGTGTTGGCAAAACTCATCCCAACCCATTTTCTACTTAGAATAACATGTTCTTTCGCCTGTATCAATATTTGGATAAACTCGTGTTACACCCTGTATAATACCTCATTTTAGTCTTCTGTACACCAGTGCGGAAGACTAAACCAACGACTCTGACCGTCTGTCTGTCTGTCTGTTATCATTTTTCAACTCAGAAACTACAGCAGCTATCGAAACGAAAACTGACATGATAACAGAACGCCATGAGTACTTTTCGACAAAAAGTATAAACTTTGACCTCGTTGAGGCAGTTCTAATTATTATTTTATTTCAAAAATATTTTACACACAATGTTTTTAGACGGAATGACACCAGAAATGCGCCCGTCCTGATAGAAATTCCCAAAAAATGAAAACACCCCAAATAAGTGGCACCCTAATATATATATATATATATATAGTTGAACACCCCACCCCATCTAATTGACTAAAATGTAATTTTAATTACATTAGGAAACAAAGGTAATTGATACAATTACAGTCAATTACATGAATATTAAAGTTAATGGGTCATAGTTTAAACTACTTGCTCATCATGTCTCACGGAGCTTTCTTTCGAAATAAAATGTTCCATTATTTCAAACTAGCGGAGCAACTCAGCATTGCCAGGTTGGATATTGAATGATTATATATATATATATATATATACACACACAAACTCAGAATGGTCCCCTGAGAAATTTATATGTTAAACACAGACCGTGCATGGAGCAAGAGTTCCTTGTTCCATGCACGGTCTGTGTTTAACATATATATATATATATATATATATATAACCAAATGCCCGATTAGGTCAACCGAGTGCCCAGTTAGGTCAACCGAGTGCCCAGTTAGGTCAACCGAGTGCCCAGTTAGGTCAGCTGAATGCCCAATTAGATTAATTGAATGCCTGATTACATTAATTGAATGCCCAGTTAGGTTACTTGTATGCCCTTAATGATTGGTTAGGTTAAGTCATGATGTTTTTGTTAAAGCTAATGAAAATATCACAACTTAACCTAACCAATCATCAAGGGTGTACAATTAACCTAACCAGGCATTCAATTAACCTACCTGGGCATTCAATTAATCTAATTGGGCATTCAGTTGACCTAACCAGGTATTCAATTAACCAATCAACTGTATGCTCTTGACGATTAGTTAGGTTAAGTCAGATATTTTCATTAGCTTTAACAAAAATATCACGACAACCTAACCAGGCATTCAATTAACCTAATTGGAGAGATATAAGGGGTTAATTAGGTCCCTGAAGGTGAGGTCAGATAGGTCTTTAGTTCTAGTTATTACCCCTAGGCACAATTTGAGCCTTAGGATTACATCAAAAACAATATTTTTCAATACTAAATTAGAAGGTATTTGTGCTGAGGAAAATGTACCCTTCGTAAAGCTGTGGTCAGAATTCAGTGATCCTAGCCTTTTTATAAAAGATGGGGGTGCATTTTAATGAAATAGGTAATGCTAGGTAGGTAAGTTAATTGACGAAAATGTTCGAAAGCTGTATAGGTCGAAGCCTTCTTTAAATATTGTGGGTCTCGGAAATGTGGACCCAACGTGAAAAATAGTTTAAAACACCGACCTGTGATAAAAAATAACTTAAGCATCTTTTATTGTAACAAACATAGTATTAGAAATAAATTAAATGAATTTAAGGCATAATTTATTCCAGCGACTACGATATAGTTGCTGTCACTGAAACATGGTTAAATACCGTGACTCGGGACTTGTTGGGGGAACTTGATATACTGGGTTTTAAACTCTTTACTAATGATAGGTTACATAGGATTGGTGACGGCGTTTTGCTGTACATTCTTAATTCGCTTAGGGCTATCGAGGTTAAGACAGATTTTCCAGCAGCAATTAATGCGATATGTGTTGAAGTTAGGGTGCATAGTCTTAGTTTCAATTTTGTTATTGTTTATAGACCTCTCATTCAACCCCTCGATACCGATACTAGATTTTACACACTTCTTGATAACTTTATTAATAATTAGAATTGTATAGTTGTCAGAGACTTTAGCTGCCCTATGTTAATTACAAGACTTTTACTGGTAATGATGAGGGTTTGAGATTGATTGAGTTCATGGAAGATAATTTTTTACGACAGATGGTTACCAAACCAATGTGCAGTGACAATATTTTAGACATGGTGATGACGAATGGTGAAAATATAGTTGAAGGTTTAGAAGTAGGCGAGAATTTAGAATGTAGTAATCATCAAATTATTAGGTTTAAGCTATTGATAGAAAACAGTAAGGATAGTAACGTAATAGAAGTCCCTGATTTTTGTAGGACCAATTTTGATAGTTTTGCAGATAGGATGAGAGTAGTGGACTGAGATAACTTATTTATGGGTAATGACGCAAATTTGCATTGGGAGGCATTTAAAGATAGTTCCTTGAATATCAAAAGGGAGTTTATTCCTCATAGTCCCAAGTGCACTAGAAATCATGGTAGGCCCAAGTGGTGGACTAGGGAAATAGGCAAGTTCATAAATGAGCGTAACAGAGTATATAGACTTAATAAGCACAATGGCACAGTAGCTATCATTAATAGATATATCGAGCTTCAACATCAGGTTAAAAGATCAGTTAAGAATGCTAAGCGTAATTTAGAGATACTTATAGCTGCGGATAGTAAACATAACCCAAAACAGTTTTTCAATTACGTGAATCATCATAAGCCAATAAAAAATAAGATAGGCCCTCTCGTGGATGCTAATGGCACTTTGGCTTCCGATGCTCAAGCAAGGGCGGGTATTTTTAATAACTTTTTTTGTGACAGTTTTTACCGAAAAAGATGTCAATAATGTCCCTAATGTGGACAATATCACTCCATTTAGCAGCAAGACCATTTTGGATGAAATAACTGTTTATGAGGGTGAGATTGCGCATTATATCAATAGGCTAAAAGCTAGCAAGGCTCCAGCCCTGACGCGTTTTATACTAGACATCTGAAAGATTTGAAAGACATTATCGTAGGCCCCTTAATGAAGATTGTTAATCAGTCACTCAAAATGGGGATTATTCCTGAAGACTTCAAATTAGCTAATGTCACACCCATTTTTAAAAAAGGCGATCACACAGTAGCTAGCAATTATAGGCCCATTAGCTTAATGTCAATTGTCAGTAAACTTTGGAATCCGTAGTTAGGGATCATATCATCAATCACTTAGAAAGTCACAATTTGATCAATAGTAGTCAGCATGGGTTTTGATGCCATAGATCTTGTTTAACTAATTTGTTAGAATTTTATAATGAAATAGTGCATGAATACGATGGGCATAGAGCAGCTGACATCATTTATTTAGACTTTAAAAAAGCATTCGATACAGTTCCGCATAGAAGATTAATTGTGAAGGTTAAAGATGTTCCTGTTTTCACAATAAATTTTGCCTGCTGCACTAAATAATCTGTCAGAAGTGAGTGAGGTGGGTGGAGCACTTAAATAAAAGTTTCTTTAATGATGGATATTCTGATATACGATTGTTCCACCAGGTTAAAGGATCTTTTTCTCTAGGTATTAATGGTAGTGTTAAATATTTATCTAGATCTGCTTTATAAATATTTGTTTTGTTTTTCTTTTGCCAGCTGTTTTTTATCCTCAGAATCTGGAGGTAAGAAGGTGAAGGCATACTCCTCAGATTCTTCTGTAGCATTGCTGTTGGCAAAATTTTCTCTTAATAGATAAGGGTCATTCTCTGTCAGATCAACCAAAAAAAATTGAAATTAACACCCTCATCTCTCATATTTTGCTGAAATTTGGTTTATAGGGAGTTGTGAGCCCTGAATCCATTTCTGAAATTATAAGGTCAATCTGACCAATTTCAAGAGATATGACCTCGGGTAATTTGAGGTCACTCGCGAGGTTACTAACATTTGGTGAGCCATAACTTGGGTAATAATTGTCATAATTATATAAAAGTATATATATTTAGAATCAGAAAATGACAAGGAATCCAAATATGCAAGTTTTAGAACTCTAGGTTGAAAATAAAAAAGTTACACTGTAACCAAAATTTGAGGTCACGATTTGACCTCTGGGGTATCAAATGAGAATTTTTTTTTTAAATGTAAAAAATGAAGGCATAGGCATTGGCTATTAGAATCAGCAAAAAAAAAAGTTTGTTTATGTTAGTATTTTTCATGTAACTAACATATAAGTGAACACCATATTCATAAGTTGTGCGTCAATTCTACCTATTTTTTCACACTTAAGCTCATAATTTGACCTATAGAAATTAAAATTACATTTTTTATAGATATAAAAAACAAAGTCAGAGTTCTTGACTAATAGAAACAATCATAAAAAGTTTGTTTATGTTGGTACTTTTCATGTAACTAACTTATAAGTGAACACCATATTTATAAATTGCTTGTCATTTCAAGGAATTTTTATATCTTAGCTATCAATTTGACCTCAAGCTCCAAGAATTTAATAAAAATTGTATTTCACTGCTAATCTACACTGGCTATAATAGTGAAAGGGGAAGACTAAGCTCACATGTAGCCTAAACAAACCTGTTGAAACATGTTGCTACTTGTCTAAGTGCAGAATCAACACAGATAGTTGCAAAATTCCTTGTCTACAGGTTAGTACAGTTCCAGCCAGCACTGTGGGTGGCTGGTGGGTATGGTGTTTTAATGAGCCTCAGAGACTATCAAGGCCTAAAATATTAAGTGTGTATAGCTATATATTTTCTAAAAAATATATATTACCTAATTGTAAATCCTATATCTTTACAGATCAAAATACAATGGTTCGGCACTTGAAATACTGCCAGGACCCTTTCAAAAACACAAGAAACGCATAACAATCAATCTTAGAAAAGTGACTGATGTACTTGTTGAAAAATGTGCTGGAAGAGTGAAAAAAGACTCATTGTTGTGTGTGAACTGCTGGACACTGATAATGAAAAACCCCACTATACTTAGTACCACTGAAAACAATGAGTCTGAGCAGGATTCAAATGAATCATCTACTATCAGTGGCTTGAGTACATCTCTTCAATTCAAGATCTGGACAATGACAGTGATTGCTTGATAAAGGAAAATCCTTCAACTTCAGTTGAACCAGTTCTAGCATTTCTGGACCAAACACCAGTTAAAAAAAGTAAGTAATAAATTAATATAATAACTTATACTTTACTACAAGGTCTGTTTGATCTACTATATAGCCAATTATATAGCATTTAAGGTACTATAATTAATATTTAATTACTAATATTCAGGTGTGTGAAACCTTTTTTTCTGTTCTTTTCAGAAGGGCTGTCATTAAGCCAGAAAAAGCGCAAGGCTCGTGGTAAGCTATCATCTGCTCAGAAACACCTGAAGGAGAGGCTAGAACTCAGTTATGGTGTTCAAATTACCGAGGAGGTAAGTGATACTTCAAAACCTGAAACTAAATCTGAAAAACATCTAGACAAATTAATGAATGAATTGAAACAGTCATTCCTGGAGAGCAAATGTCACCATCACAAACTACAAATATTGACACTCTCACCATACACAATTGAAAAAACAGCTAGTTTCTTTCAAACTACAACATACATGGTGAAAAGAAGCCGTTCACTTAAATCAGAACATGGAATCCTTCCGAAGATTCCACTAATGAGCAAAGGAAAAGTGATATCTGAAGAACACAGATATAGTTAGAAGATTCTATGAGTCAGAAGAGGTTAGTCGTATGTGTCCTGGCCAAAAGGATTGCGTGAAAGTTATCAGTGCTGAAGGTGCAATGAAGGTGCAAAAAACGATTGGTCCTCGGGATTTAAGAGAGATGTTTGAACTATATAAAAATGATGAAAAGAATCCCAAAATAGGATTTTCCACATTTGCAAAATTACGGCCATCATATTGTGTGCTTGCCAGTAGTGGTGGGACTCATTCTGTCTGTGTCTGCACATACCATCAAAATCCAAAATTGCAGCTGGCTGCATTGGGAGAAAGAGGTCTTTCATACAAGGATCTTATGGATTACAGTGTCTGCAGTACAGAAAGAGAGACTTGCATGATGCAACTTTGCAATGATTGCCCAAGAGAAGAGGGTGTCCTGGATTTTCTTGAGTTACTTGACAGTGTGAAATCAGCTCCAAATGAAATATCTTACAAGCAATGGGTGACTGTTGACCGTTGTACAATGGTTGATAAGGTGGAGCCACTTCATGAATACTTATCATCCCTAAGCATGAAAATATCCTGCATGGTTCGTCATCACTTTGTTGCTCAGCAACAATCACAGTACTTCAAGCAGTTGAAAGAAACACTACCACCTCAGAGCGAGGTAGTTATAGTAGGTGATTTCTCTGAGAATTATTCTTTCATTGTCCAGGATGCTGCCCAAGGGTTTCACTAGGACAATTCACAGTGTACAGTTCACCCTTTTGTCATCTATTATAGATCATCTGGAGACCAGGAACTTAGCCATTTTAGTGTCTGTTTCTTATCTGCATCACTAAAACACAACACTATAATGGTTTACTCATTCATATTGAAGCTTATGACATATGTTAAATTCAGATGCCCACAATTGAAGAAGGTGCACTATTTCTCAGATGGATGTGCTGGCCAATATAAGAACAGATACAACTTCACAAATCTCTGTTACCATGAAGAGGATTTTGGTCTGTCTTGTGAATGGCACTTCTTTGCTACATCCCATGGCAAAAATGCATGTGATGGGATTGGAGGAACAGTGAAAAGAGCTACTGCTCGTGCCAGTTTGCAGAGAACTACAGAGAGGCAAATTCTTACACCAGAACACATGTTTCAGTTTTGTGAAGAAAACTTGAGCAAGAAGATAAATTTTTTCTTTGTAACTACAGCTGATTTGAAAGATGCAGAAGAACGGTTGGAACATCGATTCAAGGATAGTAGGGCTATTCCTGGAACTCAGAAATATCATAGATTTGTTCCCCTAAACAAGGAAGAACTGATGGTGTATCCCATTTCAAGTGGCATTGGAGAAAAGAAAAGAATAAGGAAAAGTCATTTTACTAATGAACCTGCAATGCTTGGTAACCTAAAATGTGTCAAACCAGGAGAGTATGTTGGCTGCATTTATGACATGCAAGTTTGGTATGGAATTGTGGAGGAATATTGTGAAGAGTTTGATGATTTCACTGTGAACTTTCTACATCCCTCTGGGTCATCAGGATCAAGTGCATATTATTATCCATCAAACAAGGATTCATGTACAGTGCCAGGACATCATATATTAACTGTAATGAGTTGTCCTACCCTAAGAGGAGGCAGCAGAATTCAATACATTTTCCACAAAAAGAAATTGATGAGAGCATCGAGCATGCAAAAATTGTATTAGGCTAGCACATGAATCCTCTAAGTAGGTCTTCCCTTTCACTATTATAACTATTATTGCCAGTGTAGATTAGCAGTGAAATACAATTTTACATTTTTTGCCTTTGTTTTTATATCTATAAAAAAATGTAATTTTAATTTCTATAGGTCAAATTATGAGCTTAAGTGTGAAAAAATAGGTAGAATTGACACACAACTTATGAATATGGTGTTCACTTATATGTTAGTTACATGAAAATACTAACATAAACAAAACTTTTTTTTGCTGATTCTAATAGCCAATGCCTATGCCTTCATTTTTTACATTTAAAAAAAAATTCTCATTTGATACCCCAGAGGTCAAATCGTGACCTCAAATTTTGGTTACAGTGTAACTTTTTTATTTTTCAACCTAGAGTTCTAAAACTTGCATATTTGGATTCCTTGTCGTTTTCTGATTCTAAATATATATACTTTTATATAATTGTGACCATTATTACCCAAGTTATGGGTCGCCAAATGTTAGTGACCTCGCAAGTGACCTCAAATTTCCCGAGGTCATATCTCTTGAACCGTTGGTCGGATTGACCTTATAATTTCAGAAATGGATTCAGGGCCCACAAACTCCCTATAAACCAAATTTCAGCAAAATCTGAGAGATGAGGGTGTTAGGCACTGGTTGATCTGAGAGAGAATGACCATAAGCTAATGAGGTAATTTTAATTTTTTCATACAAATTATGGACACTATGCCTATGGCTTAAAATTATAGGCATTCACTATCACTAAGTTAATGTTCATTCACTTGTGCATACATTCACTTGTGCACAGTATGCACCCGAATATATTTTCACACAGTATGGTACTCTGCAATGTCACAATTTTTAACAAATAGTGCATGGGCTTTCTTAATAAGTTTCATCACTGCTGCCAGATGCACAATAATATAGTAGATTATTTAATTTATACTGTGTATTGCCTTCTCATAAAACCATAAGTTTTGAATTATTTTAGTATATTTTGATACAAGAATAATAAGATCTTTGATAATTTGCCAAGTTTTAAAATTAAATAATTAGGATGTGTGTTACTAGTAGGCTTACAAACAGAATTTAAATCAGAAAAAAAAAAAAATATAGAAGTATTGTGGGGGTTGTGAAGTTTCTCACCCCCCTGATTTCAAATACCCTGGGGGGTTATGAAATTTTTCACAAAACCCCTACCCTAATTTTCAAGTCCTATCTGGTTCTTCTCCCCCACAGGAGTCTAGTTAGTAAGCTTGTTAACTGTAAAAATACTGTAACTGTGCCAGCCTGTATTTGAGCTTGGAAGCCTATTAAAAGGTTATGAAACCCAAATAGATTGCCAGATAGACAGGCTGAGATTAATACAGATGTGTCCTTTTGGAAGCCAAGGGAGTTTGGAAAGCCTTTGAAAGGTATGGTATGATGTTAAGTGCTCTAGCTTGTAATCCTTGGCCAGTGTACAATAGGAATAAAGACTTGCACCTGAATAGTTTCCCAGAAAGAAGGGGGATGGAGTTTGGGAAGTACTTTGCAGTTAACATGTGAGTCAGACCTGAATAATCTCCTGGAAATAAACCACTGACAAGAGAGGCATTCCTAGATACCTGAGGAGACTACCTCTTTGCCCAGTCTCTTGACTATCACAAACCCAGAAACAAGAAAAGGTGCTGGTGGTTGACAATACAGATTGGGGATTATGGCCTATGCAGCCACCACAGCAGTATATTAAATTTTCAAAGGCTTAAATTATCTTAATAGAAAATTTAACATTTTCCATATTTTGGGGGAACTCTTGCATTCAATGTTAGAAAGAAAAAAGGCAAAGTTGATTGGACCTAGTTCTGCTAAATTTTAGAGAAATCTAACTTTTACTATGTTTTTCAAAAGAAAATCATTACAAATGTTAAATTTAGCCCTTTATTGTACTTGTACACAGCTCTTCCCACAACTGAATAAAATCATCTGGCATTAGCCATAATGAAATAATAAAGTACACACAAAAATTTGAAATATGAAGTTTTTCATCAACAAAATGTAATTAAAATGTTAATTAATTCTCTGGTATGAAGCTGGATCATACTTGATATCCAGTGTCCAGCAATCTCCTTAAGTTAGGGATAAGCTTGGTTGCCCTACATTGCACACCTTCAAGCATATCAATATCGTGTCGAAAGTGAGGGGACCAAGCTTGAATGCACTATTCTAAGTGAGGCCTAACATAAGAATTATACAGGGTGTTTGGAAAGTCACTGTGCACTTATATAATTAATGTTTTTTTATATTTCAGATTCAGTTGTTGTGAGGGCATGGTTCTTACAATTGAAGAACGCGTCTTTCTTGTCAAATACGTGTTTTGAGAAGGTGGTCAATACACAGATTTAGTGCGGCAGCAGTTTACTGATAAATTCCCAGGTACATCTCTTCCACATCACAATACAGTTTGTAAACTTATCGACAAATTCCGTGAAATAGGTTCAGTGGAAGACGCCAAATGTAGTGGGAGACCATCAAAACTATCCGAGGAGAAGCTGTTGGATATTTCTGACTCTATGCTGCAGAGTCTCAAAATCATTGCGGAATAAATAAATATAAGTGCACAGTGACTTTCCGAACACCCTGTATAATTTACAGATGACTTCCTTGCTCTTGTAACTAACATTTCTCTTAATAATGCCTAACACTTTATTTGTGTTATTTCTAGCCTCTAAGCACTGCTTAGAACATTTTAGATCACTACAAACTATAATGCCAAGATCCCTTTCTTTTCTAACATCCTCCAACCAGTTCCCTTGCATCTCATAACTAAAGTTTTCATGTTTCTACCAAAATGCATGACTATGCATTTTTGAACATTGAATTCCATCTGCCATTTACTAGCCCAAGCAACTACCAGTAATCTATCAAGATCCTTTTGTAGTTTATAAGAATTTTCTATATTTGTAACTCGAGCAACTACTTTTGTATATTGCAAATTTAGACATTTTACAACCTACTCCTTTCTCTAAATCATTGATATATAAAATAAAGAGTAATGGACCCAAAACTAATCCCTAGTGGTACCCCCCTTTTCACTTTCTGCCACCCAGATTCATGACCATTTAGAATTACCCTCTGTTCTCTGTCTTCTAACTATTTTTCTACCCAATTTAAAACTGACCTTAATTACCATGAGCTCTTAATTTATATAGAAGTCTCCTATGTAGAACCTTGTCAAATGCTTTACTAAAATCTAAATAAATAACATCTACATCATTTCCATTATCTACCTGATCAGTTACAAATTCTAAAATGTCTAAGAGATTATACCAGAGCTTTCCAAACTTTTAACATTGGCGACAAACTATTTAAGCATAACAATTTTCACGACACATTAATTAATTTTTGTTATCAAATATCAAATATCAGATAATTTTTCAGTAGGTTTATCATCTTGTAGCCGATTTTGTTGATAGAAAAATCAAAATTTTCAAAATACAAAAAACACTAATGTGTCGCAACACACCAGTTTGGAAAGCTCTGGATTATACAAACAAGACCTTCCTGATCTAAATCCATGTTGTGAACTTGAAATAAGATTAAAATTCTCCAAATGATCTTCAATATTATTCTTTATAATTCTTTCCTACCAATGATGTCAAACTAAACAGGCGTATAATTTCCTACCCCCTTTTTACTACCCTTTTACAATCTACAAACTCTCTCTTTCATTCATGAAAGTGTTCAAATTTTTCTTAAAATTAATTAATGAGCTACTGTTTACATCATATGACAAATCATTCCAAAAATCTACCACTCTATGACTGAAACAGTATTTTTGTAATCAAGTCTACAAATCTGTCATTTTCTTATGCCAATGAGAAAAATAATTCTATCCATCAACCTCTAGTGAGAAAAAGTTACATACATTTCAAATGTAAGTAAATGGTTAAAATCTGATTAAAATATAAATTTTCATAATAAAATGCATCATCCAATTGGATCATGTGGTTTGGGTAGGTTCCATTTTGGAACATTTGCAGAACAAATGAAGCTTAGATTTGAATAAAGCACATCAAATAACACTAGAAAAATATATTTCTTGCTAGAAATGCAGGTCATGGTATTTATTGTACCTAGCAATTTATTTGGTACTTTTCCATTATACCTCTACAATTTTAATAAGCCCCCAATGTCAATAACCCTTGAAAATTGATTAGGTTTAGTCATGATATTTTTGTTGTTTGTATATATATTGATGATTGGTAGGTTGTCGTAATATTTTTGTTAGTTTTAATGAAAATATCACGACTAAACCTAACTAATCATCAATTTGTGGGGGTATAACAGAAAAGTACCCTTTATTTGCCTTATTTCTAGCCTCACTACTTAAAAATTCTTAGACCACTACTAACTATAATGCCAAGATCATTTTCCTATCTAACATTCTCTAACCAGTTTCCTTGCATCTCATAACTAAAGTTTTCATTATTTCTGCCAAAATGGATGACTTTACACTTTTAAACATTGAATTCCATGGTTACATTAATTATGGGTTCTGTCTCCAAAATATATCTGAATTCTGGAATTTTACACATGCTGTAATACTCGTATATAAAGCAACACAGAGGCTCTACACCTACCTTTGGTTTAACCCTTTCACTGTGCATGAATGACATTGTCATTCATAAAAAATTGATGATAGGAATACATGTATGACTGCATCATTCATAAACTCTTTGGCCTACAAACAAGCTCTCATCTGCATATTCACTTGTTTATCATTCCTATGGTAACTTTAGTCTTCTATCTAGTGAATGATAGCAACTTTTTTGCTACTTGAATGCCTGACAGTGTTAATTAATATAAGATAAAAACAGTACCCATCAGGATGTCATGTCGTAGCATTAGTGTGGCTTCTCTCTCTCAGAAGGATAAAGAAAATCTTTTATTTTGTGAGTGTGATAGTGAGATTGATTCAATTAGCTTGATAATGACAATGAAGTTGTAATTGATATTAATGAATTAGATAGTAATCCTGCCTTAGGTGATTGTGGAAATTTGCCTGAAGGTGGGGAAAGTGACTCAGATGCCTCAGGTGATGAAAATGAGCCAGAACCAAAGAGAAAAAGTAAGGTTGCAGACACCCCTTTGTTCACTTGGAGGGATTTAGGGGAAAGCAAACTCCACACAATATAGAACAATTTACAGGAAAAAATTAAGTCAATTTCTCTGATAATGCACATTCAATGTACAATGTGTTTTATGAAGTTTTTCCTGATAAAATTTTTGAACTAATGGTTACAGAAACTAACAGATATACTGAGCAATATTTGGCTTCTAAGACTCAAACTTCCTTCAAGATACAAGCAATGGTACTCAACCACCATTGAGGAAATGAAAAAATTCATAGGTTTATATTCTTGCTCATGGATATAGTTCAAAAGCCTAAGATAAATATGTATTAGGCAAAGGATGAATTCATTGCAAATACTGAATGCACTTGGAATATACAACTTTGTAAAGAAGAAAAATGTCATTCTCTTGAATTCTATTTGGCAATAGTAAAAGAACTGATAGCTACTTCAAAGCCAGTCCTGGATAAGGTGACTGTTCCTAGGCTATTTGGGAAGCATTTCATAGAAAAAAATAACATCCAAAAAGAGTTGCAATCCCACAAAAAGATGTCGTGTATGCTACCTTCATGGAATAGGGTCACAAAATCACTATCAATGCAAAACCCGCTCTGACAAACCTGCATTAAGCATCAAAGGTTTTGAAATCTTTCATACTGAATTAAACTTCTAAACTACTCTATTTTTATATTCTAGGATTATCTTAATTGTAAGGTAAGTCAATTTAATTTTCTAATTAAAATTATATACATTAATTAAAATTAAATTAAAATAATGGTATTTCTTTACTATTACACTGATCTCTGGTAGAAAGTTTTAAAAGCTGGTTGTCAATTTTTCAATGTGTTGAATCAAAAAATTATACTCATTTCCATTGCAAATGATTTGTTAAAGAGTTATTGAAGCTTAAACTCTCTAACAGGAAAAGGGTAAAAAAAATGGGCCTTCCACTGATTTTAATTTGAATCAGTTAGTGTTAGGTTAGGTTAGGTTATGTTATTTTAGGTTCGGCTAATTTTGAAGGTGAAATTTATGTTTTTCAGCACACTGAAAAACATTGAAAACCAGCTTTTAAAACTTTCTACCGGAGAATGGTGTAATAATAAATATTTACCAAAATAATTAAAATTATATATATACTGTATATATGTAGCTATATAAAATAAAAACAAAACTGCATATAGAGCCAAAAATTGCTGCATGTTCATCCTGAGTGTAACCTGTGTATTCACAGCAAAAGGGCTACTGAAAAAAAATCTTTATAGCAAATCATTCACAATCCATAGCCACTTAACACAACATACAAATTTCCTCAGACTGCATAATCTGCAAAATTCTTGCTCACCACTTCCATTTTCAGCAAAATCCTCCTCTCCAAATTTTGAAAGTCTGTGCAAAAAGAAAAATTCTCATGCATAATATTTCAAAGTCTTGCACTAACATACTTTAGAATGAAAATTCTTGCATTACATTCTGCCAAAATAACTTTACCTTTTCGGTATTATTATAGTATTACACCCGTCTAATATCCAGCAATTATTATATGTTCATTAAGTAGATTTTTTTAATTCTAAGACACTTTCTTTCTATAGCATTTCCATCGCAAATGCTTCGTTTTCAAGATATAAACACTTTTTTGGTGTGTATCTAGTGTGTGTTCGTTACATGTCTGCCCAATCACTGCGATCCATCCATTTCGAATTTGAATTACTTTCGTACTGGAATGGAACACTCATTCCACTCATTCAGAAGTAGGGTACATTAGGCCTGGCTCTGTGTTTATAATGATTTTTGGGCTGCCTACAAGACTATAAGTGATTTAGGATAGGATAGGTTAGGTTGTTAGGATAGGATAGGTTAGGTTGTTAGGATAGGATAGGTTAGGTTGTTAGGATAGGATAGGTTAGGTTGTTAGGATAGGATAGGTTAGGTTGTTAGGATAGGATAGGTTAGGTTGTTAGGATAGGATAGGTTAGGTTGTTAGGATAGGATAGGTTAGGTTGTTAGGATAGGATAGGTTAGGTTGTTAGGATAGGATAGGTTAGGTTGTTAGGATAGGATAGGTTAGGTTGTTAGGATAGGATAGGTTAGGTTGTTAGGATAGGATAGGTTAGGTTGTAGGATAGGATAGGATAGGTTGTTAGGATAGGATAGGTTAGGTTGTTAGGATAGGATAGGATAGGTTGTTAGGATAGGATAGGATGTTAGGATAGGATAGGATGTTAGGATAGGATAGGTTGTTAGGATAGGATAGGTTAGGTTGGGTTAGGATAGGTGAAATTTATGTTTTTCCTATGGTTTTGATGTTTTAAACAAATCTGACCTTCAAAACCATCGGAAATGACTCGTTTCGATTGCCGGCTGGGGGGAGGGGGGGGGGGGGGGGTATCTCAAAAACGAGTCATTTCCGACGGTTTTGAAGGTCAGATTCGTTCAAAGCACATCAAAAACCATAGGAAAAACATAAATTTCACCTCCAAAGGGAGACGGGTGTAATACTATAAATTTACCAAATTTTCCTCCTACATGTTGAGCTCCAGTAAACCGAGTAATTCAAGTTAACACTCTCGTTCCATGCCTCGGGTGTGAGAGTTATGGAAAAAATTGGATTTTGCAATCTGGAGCAAACACTAAAACCGGTAAATATTAAGTTCCGTGGACACCAGTGTTTTTGATAAAGTAGAAATGTTACAACAATAGTGACTGATCAAAATTGGTCACGTGGGAATTAACTGACCAATTTCAAATTACCACCTAACCTAGTATAGTCTGGTTTCGTGAAACTTGATATTAGTTAAAATTTAGTTTACCTATTTTAAAAAAAATACTTTAGTTGAAGTCCACTAAACAAGTATCAACATTTTAACAACTAGGACATAGGTAGTATAAAATAATAAATTTATGCTTACTTGTGAGGGTGTAATAAAGTCATTCAGCTCTGTCAATTTTAATCCACTGCTAAATCCTCCGAGCATTTTACACAATATTCAACACAGCATTTTTCTCTAAGCTATCTCCCTTTGGGTGAACTTCATAAAATTGTATTAATTCTTTTAAGAATTTACTATTGCAATTGTCTTCTAACCTAGGTCGAGTATGGGTTTGGCATAAATCAGCTTGTAAGTTAATAACATTGAATGTTGTTTAACTGTCTTCGTAAGTCGAAAGTCGAAACCACTATAAGTCACGTGACGAAGGGAACCCTACAGTTTTAGTTTACGTGGGATGTGAACCGAAAATTGGACAAAAGCTTGTAAGTTTGATTGAACCCAAGTCTAGCAGGAACTTCAGATTAACAACCAGGGGTTCTAACACTAGGTGACCTTTGCGCGGGGAGGGGATGGCTGATTGAACATACTTAAAAATAATAAATAATGATGGGATTGTTTAATCTCCTTCACAACATCTAAAGTCATATGAAGGAGGGAATCTACAGTTTTAGGTGGGATCGAAACCACGGGCCGCTACATATCCTGTAATGTAGGGGAAGGTCTCCCATCCAAGTACTATCCGACCCAATGCCGCTTAACTTTGCTGATGAACGGGAAGTTGTGTTATGACACTTACTCAAAATATACTCCTTTGAAATAAAAGTTCTCTTCAGACTGGCCCTAACAACCAGTGGCCTACATAAGGGGGTTGGGGGGAATAGGGGCATGGAATTTTAGTTATTTCATGGTTACCAGGACATGTTATTAACTCAAAACTCAAAATCAATTTTGGCTGGCTTGGGAACGTTTATATATATATTGTGTGCGCGCGCGCCTCCCACCCGTGTACGTCCCTGCTAACAACTATATTAAATGTTGATTAGTCTAAGGCGCCTCTAAGCTAATGCAAGTTGAAATGCACTTAAAATTAGGCCTCGAGGGCAAAAACTATTTTGAGTGCAATCATGATTGGTATCTTTAACTCACCGTTTTTTATTTCCAAAATTACTAAGAGGCCTAACTCTTCGCATTTATTATTTTTCTTATATAAAGTTCCTCATTTTATAGATATACTTGTCATACTACACTTTCGTCACAACAGTTTATCGTTCTATCAAGGTGTCCGCTATAACCAAGTGATTTCCATAACGAAGTCATCGTTATAACATAATGGTCTTTATAACTGACTATTATAACTGAACGGGCGTCGTAAAAAAAAAAAAGTAGCTCTATAACAGGTTGTCCGTTACGACAACCTGTCGTAAAAAATATGAAGAATTAATTATAATGAAATGATCTTTATATATAGCCCTAATCTCTACTCACAACAGAGACTGATCCTTAGATATATCTATCCGTTATAATGAGGTGGCCTTATACACAGTTATTCGCTATAATGACGTCGTGGTCTATATAAAGGATTATGTTTTACTGAGGTGGTCTTTATAAGTGGTGAGTTGTTAAAATGGGGTGGCCATTTGTTGTACTGAGGTGACCTTTCTGAGTGGCTATTTGTTATACTGGGGTGGCCTTTATAACTGTGCATTTGTGATACTGGGGGTGACCTTTATAACTGTGCATTTGTTATATTGGGGTGGCCTTCATACGGATGCTTTCGGTATAGGAAAGTGATTGTTAAGTCAAAGCTTCCGTTTTGTGTAGGTACTAGTAACGTAACAAATAGTACCCATAATTGAGGCCATAAATCTTAAATTTTATTTGCAGAAAATAATTATTTAGTTTATTGCGTGACTGAGACTGTTCTTGGCTAATTTTGTGTGCAATATTTGTTTATTAACTATACAAGTTCAGATTAGCATGCTGTAGGCTGAAATACTTATGTTATGGCTACTTTAAAGTTACTTAGACAATTTAAAGTTAGCAAAACATAATTGCGTAATTATTGTCAAATCTGGAACAATTCTTAAAATTCATAATTTTGTTATATTGTAAAATTTTTAAAGCTTCTTCAAACGTGGTTAAGTTTGGACTAAATATTTCGTAGTTTGTAAAAAGGTACATTGCGTAAACTAAATTCTAGAGTTAGTATATATAAACATTTGTTTTGGGTATTCATGAAAAACAGTGGTAAAGTATGATACTCAAATGTATTTTTTTAATTACATGACACATGACATTTCGTCTCATTTTGCGTTCAGTTACTTTTATCTTCGTGATCCATAATTTTTTCACACACCACGCACACGCATTATATATATATATATATACAAAGCTGGGCACAAACCGTTAATCCGTTAATCGTTAATTAACGAAGTTAACTTTTTCGTTAACGATTTAACTTTTAAGTTAACTTTGAAAATCATTATCGGACTAATTAACTTCCGTTAACTCAAGTCCGTTAACCCAAAAATTCATAAATAAACGTTTAAAAGTTTCTATTATTTTCAGTGCTGAGCAGGTGCGCAATTAATCCGCCATTGTTAATAGTGATGAACGAATTTCCATTTCCGCAGTGCAAAATCAGGCGATATATTTGTTTCCGTCGCCACAATTTGTGTCTTACCAAATATGATAGTTATTTATGGCATTGGTTTGAGCAAAACATGGTCGACTGTAAAATCAGGCGGAAAGATTTGCCATTTGAGTTGAATGTTTCAACTTCTTTCAAGAAATATCACGAGCATTTTAAGGCACTTTCAATAATATATATGTAACAATTACAACAAATAACTACATTCGTTTCATTTGCAGTCTGTCTCTTGCGCAACATGTTTGTGCTAGTGAATATTTAAAAATAATCATTGTCAAGTAAGTCATGTATATTTATAATATGTCTGTGAGTACCTTATTAGTAGTCTCCTTGATACATTTCAAGAACCATAAAACTGATCAGGTAAGATTTCAATTCTCATGTCACTTTGATGACAAATTAAGTCAATTGATGTCTTACAATGGGAGCGTTTTCAGTGAGTGACGGAGCTGGGCACTTGCGTTTTTTTGCGCGTTTTTTTGCGGTACTGCGGTACTACTACCGCACTACCAAACCGGTACCGCATAACGCAGTACCGCAAAGGATCGCTGAAAGTACAGCAGTACCGCTACCGCATTCAAATTTCCCGCGGTACTTTCCGCGGTACCGACCAACACGGTAGTACCGCAGTACCGCAAAAAAAAACGCAAGTGCCCAGCTCTGCGGGCCGCCGCCGCCGCCACTTTTCACCTTAACCCTTTATGTCCTGGCGGTACTTCTAGGTACCACATCTTTAAAATCTCCATAATTATTTTTCTACCCGGTTGATCCTGCCGGTACTTTCAAGTCCCAATGTGAATTAGTTTCTTTATGAGATAATAGATGGCGTTGAGAAGTACATGTGAGCGTGTGGCGCCAGAACTTGGTCAAGACCTGGCTGGAGACCAACCAAGGACTTGCTGACAGATGCTGCCTTCTTGGGTGAGCAGTGTTGGTGGACTTGTTCATCAAGTTCAACACAGCCATCCCCTCCAGTGCTGCAGTGGAGCGTTTGTTCTCTATGGGCAAGGACATCCTGAGGGCCAAGAGATCATCCCTGTCTGATGAAAACTTTGATATGCTAATTTTCATGAAGGGCAACATGCATCTCATGGACAAAATGGAGAACGAGAAGAGGAGGGGAAATTAAATTATATATATTATTGTGTTTTTCATTTTTTTATAATAAAAGTTAACGTTAACGGTTTATCGGTAACTTCCGTTACATGTTTAACGGATTAACGGTTAACGAAGTTAACTTTTTGGTTAACGGATTAGCGGTTAACGAAGTTAACTTTTTGGTTAACGGTGCCCACCACTGTATATATATATATATGGGCTACGTCGTGGCCAATGCACAACCCCAATTAAAAAAAAATAAATATATATATATAAATATGCTGAAATCTCCCTCAGACTTTATGTCTGAAATAAGGATCTCTTCCAAAGATGTCCTTTCTGCCCTATCTAGGCTCAAATCCAGGAAGGTGTACGGTCTTGATGGTGTTCCTCCTGTTCTTCTTAAGAACTGTGCTTCAGTGCTGACACCCTGTTTAGGTAAACTCTTTCGTCTTTGTCTCTCATCTGGTACTTTTCCTTCCTGCTGGAAGTTCGCTTTCATTCAGTTTGTCCCAAAGAAGCGTGACCGTTCTCAACCCTCCAACTATATAGTCCAAAATGCTTTGATTTCTCGCTTTTCTAAAGTTTTTGAATCTATCCTTAAACACCTCTTTTCACAATCTTCTTTCAGCTCGTCAGTGTGGATTCCGCAAGGGACGCTCCACTGGCGATCTTCTTGCATGTCTCTCTGATTCTTGGTCATCCTCCTTTCAAGATTTCTGTGGAACTTTTGCTATTGCGCTTGACATATCGAAAGTTTTTGACAGAGTCTGGCACAAATCTTTAATTTCGAAACTGCATTGCTTCCGTTTCTATCCTTTTATCTGTGCTTTCATCTCTAACTCCCTTTCTGGCCGATTTATAGCTGTGGTTGTAGATGGCCACTGTTCTTCTCCTAAAGCTATCAACAGTAGTGTTCCTCAGGGTTCTGTCGTGTCACCCACTCTTTTCATTTTATTTATTAATGATCTTTTAATTCGCATTTCCTCTCCTATCCACTCCACTGCCGATGATTCTATTCTTCACTTCTCCACCCGCTTCCTAAAGCGTACCTCTCAACAGTCACTCCATAATTCGTGTAGGACGGCTATGGAACACCTGACCCCTGATCTTTCTTTCTGCTATCTCTGATTGGGGCAGAGAAAACCTTATGGCTTTCAATGCCTCAAAAACTCGGTTCCTCTATCTGTCTACTCGTCACACACAATCTTCCACAAGACTATCCCCTTACCAGTGGCGTACTAAGGCTGGGTGCGAGGGGGGCGGTCCGCCCCGGGTGACAGCCAGGAAGGGGGGTGCCATCGGGAGAGTTGAAATACCAGTACAAGTTTTCAAACCAAATGAAAAATTCGCCAAAGTAAGAAAAAATTTAAAAATGTTCAAACTATTACAACAGTTTAATGTTAATTTCCACTATAAAATAAATTTTTATTTTTATTGGCAATACAAAATTTACAAACGAAAAATTAAATATTTGATAAAAATTACATCGAAAGGCGAACGTTTGTTGACGTTTTAGTCATCAGTTTGTTGAGCATAGCCAGCTGGCTGCAACTGACATTCCAAGTCTTGTTCACTTGACACTGTGACTCCACATACATGAGGTATGTTTCATTAAATAATTATGATAAAGCATAAAGTGCTGGTGTTTATAACAATATCATAGTACTTATACCAGTGTCCATTAATTTTTGACAATGTGGTATCATAGTGATGTTTAAGTGTTTATAAATGATAATTAATGATAATTAATAATGATAATAATAATGATAATTAATTGTCTCTGCTTGTCTGGGTTGATAATCTGATAACTCAATGGGTATCTGGTTGGAAAAAGTTTGAGAATCACTTGTTTGAAGCTTTTCTGTTGTAATAAATTTTTTTACTTCTTTATTTACTGGATATACTGTTAATTTTCATTTTGTCAGTGGTCTAGTTATTTGTGAGTAATGCTCATAGTTTTCTGCTTTTTTAGGAGTCGTGTTTGCACTTAACCCCCCCCCCCCCCCCAAATAATGTATTTCAAGTCATAATAGTTCATGCTTGTTATGCATGTTCATGCTTTATACCTTTTGATTTTAAAATTTTGCAGAAAACATCCACTATGAAGCGAAATCGACCCAGTGGATTCCAACAAAGAAAAATGAAGAAGGCAAGAGAAGAGGTGGCTCAGGCAATGTCCGGATCAATTTTGAAGTATGTGACGCCTTCAACATCAAGTGCAATAGGAGAAAGTCCTGAAGATATTCAGCCTGGTGAATCTGAAGGGCAAATACAAGAAGCATCTTCACAAGAGGATTCAAATGAAAGAGCAAGGATAGGAGGATGGCAATTCATCTTCTAAAAGCAGTGAAACTGATGAAGAGGAAAGAGACGCCAGCAGAAGTCCACACCAACAGGATGAAGAAGAGGAGACGGATAGATTTTCAATTTATTCTAATGTCGCTGCTTAGCCAATCCCGGCTCCAAATGACTTGAGAGTTGATCTTACTAAGAGGGGAAGTGAACCCTTCCAAAATAGGGATGGACCTTTCAGTGCAGTTCAAAGACAAGGAGAGAAATTCAAAGGGAAGAGTCGACAGCTGACCACTGCATGGTTTTATAAGGCTCTGCCAAAATGGCGAGAAAGTTTTGAGAACATGGATGGTTTACTTTCCATCAAAAGGAAGTTTTTTTGTTTTGTTTTTGCTGCAGACTGTTTGCTCTTGATGACAAAGAAATTGGAACATCCAGCTTTGTCACTGGGTTTCAAGCATGGTGGAAGCTAAACCCAAAGGTGTCTGACCATGAGGCTTCTGAGCAGCATCTCTCATACCTGGAGAAATGGAAAACCTTGGGAGCAGGGTTGAAACTTCAAAAAACCATTGATCAAGTTCATCAAGCTCAAGCAACAATGGACAAGGAGAGAAAGAAATGGAGGGATATTTTACATCGCCTCTTGGACATAACCTTGTTTCTGGCTCACCAGAATCTTCCTTTTCATGGTCACAAAGAGGACGTCATCAGCAAACAAAGGAAACGTCATGGAATTGGTAGAGTTGCTGTCAAATTATGATCCAGTTTTGAAAGAACATTTTGTAAGGATTAAGCATTCTATTCCATCTGGGAGGAGAGTGGCTTCGTATTTATCTCCAAAGATTCAGAATGAGTTCATTTGCCTTTTGGGGAATTACGTCAAAGAGAAAATAGTGGCTGATATCAAGAAAGCAAAGTATTTTGGGATTCTTTTTGACAGCACTCCTGATGTGTCCCACACTGATCAGATGTGTGAAGTGATCAGATACGTCCATATTAAATGTGACAAAGTTGAAGTAAAGGAATCATTCTTGGGCTTCTTCCCTATTGCCGTGCCGGAAAGACTGCTGCTGAGCTCACAGGGTATATCCTGAGACATCTGGAGAGAGATGGACTGGACATAAACCTGTGCCGTGGTCAAGGATATGACAACGCTGCAACTATGGCTGGGATTCATGGTGGTGTTCAGTCAAAGATCAGAGATATTAATCCCAAGGCTTTGTTTGTGCCTTGTGCAAATCATTCTCTGAACCTTTGCGGAGTGCACTCATTTGGAAGCGTTTCTTCATGTGTGACTTTTTTTTTAACCTTGGAGAGAGTCTATTCCTTCTTTTCAGTCTCAACTCATCAATGGGAAGTGCCGATGGAGAATGTAGGCATGACAGTCAAAAGACTTTCCCAGACAAGATGGAGTGCTCATTATGACGCTGTGAAACCAGTGAAGGCAAATTTTGAAAAGCTGACCTCAACCCTTCAAGTACTGTGCGATCCCAAAGAAAATGTGGACACAAGAGGATCAGCTCAGATTTTGCTGTCTGCTGTATGTGATTTCTCTTTTTTGAGTTACCTTTCTTTCTGGTGTGAAATCCTGGAAGAAATTAATCTCACACAAAGTATTTGCAAACAGTTGGAATCATCCTTGAAAAGTGCATTGTGAAGCTTCAAGCTCTAAAACTGTTTCTTGAAGATCAGCGCAATGAAATTGTGGAGAAGGCCATTCATTATGCAACTACAAAGTGTGAGGAAATGGACATTTCTATGGAGAGAAGAGGGAGAGTAAAGTTCCGAAAAAAGATGCCAGGAGAGATGGCAAAGGATGCTGGTCTCACATTGCCAGAGGAAGTAAAAAGGGCTATGTTTGAATGTCTTGATCGCTTTCATCAAGAATTGGAGATTCGTTCTAAGGCAATGGATCAAATTCTGTCAATCTTCGCTGTTATTCAGCCAAACACTTTGGTTGTTGCAACAGAAGGAGGATTTCGGAAGTATATTCCAAATTTGACTCAGATTTTCGATGAATTCTCTGATGAAGATATCAGTGTGGAAATTGGACGACTTCGGAGGCACTTGGAAGCTGCCAAAATCAGCGTTGAAGAGGCAAAGAAATGGACAGCATTGCAGTTTCTGGAGTTTATTGTGAAATGGGATTTTTGTGAATCTTTGCCAAGCTTGTCACTGTGTTTGAGATTCCTTTTGACTGTCTGTGTCTCTATTGCTTCATGTGAAAGTTTTTCCAAATTGAAATTGATAATAAATTTCTTTCGCTCGACTATGAGTCAGACAAGATTGACAAATCTGGCTTTACTTTCAATTGAACATGAATATGCAAAGAAGGTGAATTTTGATGGTCATTGATCAATTTTCAAAAATTAAGGCTCGAAAGCAGAGACTGTGAATCCTCTCTATTTACCTTTGAAGAATAGGCTGAGCATTGAGACTAGATTTCCTGTGCTTTTTGTATAAAATAAGATGCAGTATTACCTGTTCACTGAATTTTTAATGTCCTGCATTTTTCTTATTTCCAATTTGCTTATGACAGTACTGTACTGTTTAAAAATCTACTTGCAAACATAATATATTTTTCTGTGTGTTTAAATTTTAAAATTACTTATGGGGGGTGCCAAAGGAAGGATCCACCCCGGGTGCCAAATACTTTAGGTACGCCCCTGCCCCTTACCTTCAACAACACACAACTCAACCCTTCCTCTTCTCTTAATATTCTTGGAGTTTCCTTTTCTCATGATCTTTCTCGGAAAGATCACATATACTCACTTTCTGAAACAGCTTCTAAGAGGTTAGGTGTGCTGTACCGGCTCTGCAGTTTCTTCACCTCCACTCAGCTGTTGTCTTTGTACAGAGGTCTTGTCCGCCACTGTATGGAATATTCTTCTCATGTATGGGGTGGCTCAACCCACAGAACCGTACTTGACTGGGTGAAACCTAAGGCTAAGGCTAAGGCTCTCGCTCTCGCTCTCTCGTGACTGGAGGGAAGCTAACGTGACCCCTATCTTTAAGAAAGGGGATCACGAAAGTCCAGGGAACTATCGTCCCATTAGTCTCTTTTCGGTTGTAGGTAAATTATTAGAGGGGATAATAGCGGATAAGATCGTTGACCATTTGGATTCCTACAAGCTGCTTGGGGACTCCCAACATGGGTTTAGACGGCATAGGTCGTGTCTCACCAACTTGCTCGAGGTTTTCCGCGTCATGTTGAGTGAGTATGATAAGAGTAGGGCGATTGATATACTTTATCTCGACTTTCAGAAAGCCTTTGATAAGGTATCTCACCGCCGGCTAATGGACAAAGTGCGCGCGCTGGGTATCGGTGGGGAAATAGGTAGGTGGATTGAAAACTGGCTGAGGAATAGGCGGCAGAGGGTTGTAATTAAAGGGGTTAGTTCGGGTTGGGCCTCGGTCACTAGCGGGGTTCCTCAAGGTTCCGTTTTGGAGCCACTGTTGTTTATCATTTACATAAATGATGTCGATGGTGGCATCGTCAGTAGGATCGCCAAATTCGCTGATGACACGAAGCTTGGGGGCCAATGTTGGGACGCCCGAGGCGATCGAGCAACTGCATGCGGACCTACGTAGGCTAGGAGAGTGGTCGGAAAAATGGCAAATGCCGTTTAACTTGGGTAAATGCAAAGTGATGCACATTGGCTACGCCAATCCCATGTCGGACTACTCCATGTTGGGGAGTAATATCGAGGCGAGGTAACTGATTTGGAAAAGAACTTGGGTGTGCTAATTAGCAGCGAAAGTTTTACCAAATAATGCGTAGGTGGAAAAGAAAGCCCAGAAGTTGTTGGGTTATATCAAGAGGCAATTTCGATTTCGGAACAAGGAGATTGTGCTCTCTCTGTACAATTCTCTGGTTCGGCCGCACCTGGAGAATGCTGTGCAGTTCTGGCCGCCCACCCTCAGGAAAGATATTGAGAGGCTGGAGCGAGTGCAGGCGATGGCCACAAAGTTAATCCCTTCCGTTAGGCATATGGGCTACAATCGACGCTTACGCGCCCTGAAGTTGTTTTCGTTGAAAACTCGGAGGCTGCGCGGTCAACTCATCGAGGTTTTCAAGTTCTTACGCGGGTTCAAGAATGTCGATTTTAGAAGCATGTTTAGTTTAAATGATAACTCATCTCGCAACGACGGTTGGAAGTTGGATTTGAAACGGTTTAGGACTAGTGTGTGTAGGAATTACTTTACTTATAAGATCTGTGACACGTGGAACAGGCTACCTTCAGAAGTTGTGAACAGTTCTTCTGTGGATCTGTGCAAGAAAAGGTTAGACCGAATCTTGCACACTATTTGAGGGTGTATGAATTTTTCCCTGGCACCCGTTGCCATTAGTACCTCCTCGGTATGGGCCGCAAGGCTTTTCGAGGTATTACTTTTCCTTGTAACTCCTTGCAATTCTCTCTCTCTCTCTCATCGCTATTGTAACGGACACTGCTCTTCTGATCCAACTGCATTCCTCCTCCTTTAAGGATAGCACGGAGTACCAGACTTTCGATACTTTCTCATTCCTTTTCTGTCCAATTCTCTGACGCAAGGGTTAATCGTTATTTTCAATCTTTCATCTACTCAACCGGTCAACTCTGGAACACTCTTCTTCAATCCATCTTTCAAACGCAGAATGTCAAGGCATCCCAGAAACCCTGGACCTTGATTTTGGCTCTCTTCTTCGTCTATGGGGGGAGGGGGCGCTTTTGCGGGCATTCGCCCTTGGCCCCACCTTCCTGCATAAAATATATATACACACACATATATGCAGTGCTGGGAGTAACGGCGTTACTAGTAACGCCGTTACGTAACGATGTTACTTTTTAGTAGCTGTAACGGTAACGCCGTTACTTTTGAGATATCGTAACGAAAATTGTAACGGCACTACTTTTTAGAGCAATTTCAATCGTTACTCGCTACTTTCAAACTGATCATTTGACTAGTATCATTTATTAGCTGTAATTATCTGTTAGCTCCTCCAAACGAGGAGGACTATCAGATGCCAATTTTGAAAAACTAGTGTTCCCGAAATCGAACAACACACTCCTAAAAAACCTGCAAGATTAGTTTTTTTGGACAGGCCATTTTTTGATTGAAGTTCATGTTTTGATTTTTTTTTTTGTCATATAGAGTATAATTTGATATTATTAAAGCTTTTTTACTCGTTAGTCTTTTCTTAACAGTAACGGTAGCGGTAACGCGTTACTTTTTCATAGAAATAACTGAAGCGGTAACGACGTTACTTTTTTATCAATGTAATGGTAACGCCGTTACTTATAGAAAGTAACGTGCCCAACTCTGCATATCTGTAACATAAATGTTTCTCAGGGAACCATTCTAAGTTGTTATACGTGTGTGTGTGTGTGTGTGTATATATATATATCACGCACGTGCCGTGAGTAAATACTCAGGGTAGGCAGACTCAATGCGCGAGCGGTTCCAAGCTAGGGGGTCTGGGGTGGGCGCGAGCTCCCCCAGCAGGTTCCGGGGCGGAGCCCCAGCCACCAACGAATTTTAAGCATAATTAACCCCTTCCGCACCATTTGTGCTAATTTTTGGTCAACAACAAATATTTACTTACCGCTTTATTTGTAGATGAATTCCATTCTTCTCTCTTTGTTAGTAACAAAAATATCTAATTTTTTCAAAGAAATTGTAAGTGGGATTTTGCTCCATTTTAGTAAATCTTTCCTTTTCAATTGAAATTAGGGCAAGTGATGAAAGCCTTTCCTGTTTCATTCTATTCCTGGTGTAGCTTTTAATTCTTTTCAAAGCTGAAAATGACCTCTCAACAGAAACTGTTGTAGCTGGAATTGTTAAAATCAATTGCAACAGCTTCACCGCTTCAGGAAACGTTAGTTCAAGTCCATTTTGAAATATGAAAGCAAGCAAATCTTTAATTGATTTATCCCTGAACACTTGTGCACTATAAATTCCAGCTAGATCAGTTTCAATCTTATGACATCGAAGAAGTTACCATAATTCTTCTCTAAACTTTCTCGTGCATCCTTATCAATTTCTGTAGCTAGTTTTAGAAACTTTTTACTATCAACTAATGAAATAAATTGTAAATTTTTGAAGTCACTGTATCTTGCTTCCATATGCTGCAGTATATCATTCAATATTAGACAGAATATTCTCTCTCTTTCTTTTTTAATTGGACCTTTTGTACGACATTTTGATTCAGTCAAGTTATTTTCTTTGAAACATTCTTCAAACTTCTCATAGATATCATCAAAATTTTTGCGCAGACCCTCGAGGGAATTCATTGTTTCATTGATTCTTTCAATGCAATATGGAATATCTATAATTTTAGTTTGTAAGATATTGAAGTGTGTGTCAGTTCTAATGAAATCTTATCATATACCATGAGAAGAAAGTATGTTGAATCTTTCGTTAGCCAATTATAAAATCCATTACTCCTCACTAAAGTATCTGAGTCCCACAATAAAGGATTGCTGTCAATGTTGTTGAAAAGTTTACAAAGGTCACTATGATAGTGTAAAATAGTTTGCACTAGCTTTGAGTTAGAACTCCATCTCGTTGGTGCAGCCTTTGGAATGCGTTTATGTACTATTTCATCAAGAAATTGCGTTCGTTTTGTAGAGTGATTGAAAAATGCAGCAAGACCATCAATGGTCTTGAAAAAGATTGTACATTCAGGTATAAATTTAGCTGACTGAGATAGAACAAGATTCAACTTGTGAGCGAGCGTAGCAATGGGTAAATAACGCTGATGATGCCTTTTCTCTTACTTTAGCTTGAACGCCATTTAAATGCGATGCCATTACCGATGCTCCATCATATGTCTGTGCTACAAGCTTCTCAGCACAGTTGTATTTATCTAAATTTTTAAATATGCATTCTGTTACACCAGTAGCTCTTCTGTCTTTAAGTTCGTCAAATCCTATGAAAGCCTCTTTAATTTCAGAATCCAATACATATCTTAAAACTGTGGAACATTGAGCTGTATTTGAAATATCAGTCGATTCATCCACTTCTATAGCAATGAATGGGGATCTTGCGATATCTTCTTTAATATTATTTTCTACAGCTATGCCTACTGCTTCAATCAAGTCATTTTGTATCTTGTTAGAAACGCCAGAAAACACGGATGAAGTCTGTAAATGTTGTGCTAATTTTGGTCAAATTTTGCAGTGTAGTTCAGTAACTCAATATAGTTTCCACGATTTAAAGAGAATTTATCTTCATTATCACCGCGGAAAGCAAGTTCTTGTTTAATCAAAAAGCAAGTAGCAGAAATTAATGTTTTCAGTATGTCTCTGTTTTCCTTTACCTTTTATTGTGAATTTCAATGCTAAGTTTTTTTTGCTTATCTATGCTCAAGTCGAATCGTGTAGATCCAAATGTTTTCAACGATATTTGACTTTCATAATGCGCAGCAGACCTCTCGTGCTTACTTAAAGCATTAGTCAAATTATTTAAATCACAATATCCTGTTCTTATCCACACACTTTCACTAGATACGGAAAATAACAAGCATGGAAAACAAAAGAGTCTACCTGTTGTAACACAACCACTCTTTCTTGCTGTACCACGTCGTTTGAAACGTTCTGATTATTTTTGTTCCTTTACGCTGTAGCAACTGTTTCAGTTCCGGTGTCGGCCTACCATTTTTAATCACAGTCAACCTTTCTTCATAAGACAGTTTAGAAAAATTCTTAAGATACTCACTGTCCATATTTGAAAAGGGTTAAATTTTCAAATAAAATGTCTAAAATTTAGTTCAATCACAAGAGGCAAACGACAACACAGACGCGCGCACAGCCACACACCCAACCATGTGCCCGAACGGCAAAACACCGAGTGAAAAGCAGAACTAAATCTGCTTATATAGCGCAGTATTTGTCACAGCTTGGAGCTCCACTCACGGCCAGGGCTGCCACAAGATTTTAGGTGAAGGTAACAAAATTTACAAACAAAAGGTAACAAAATATAAAAAAAAAATTTAAATTGATTATAAAATAAAGTTCATTATATTTATTTGTGCTTCAATTATATTTGCATTCAAAAATGACCACAAAATAAGAGCAAGCGCGTTCACAAACACAATCTATGATAAATGTTGTTACAAGTTTGCAACTGGAACACTGACAGACTGCTGACTGACTCTGACTGAGACAGCGTGGGGGAGTCACTGATTCAGTAAGCCGAGAACCGAAAACGTTTTCAAACGTATAGTCGTGACTCATGAGATTTATATGCGAACGAACGATGTACGGAATATATAATCAGAAATATACAGTATATGCCATCTAAATTATTTAGCACGTCTTCCATCTGTAATTTAATGGTTTTAAATATGTTAATTTCTTTATAAAACTAATAATTTTAAATATTTTTAGGTAAACCGATAAAGCATATAAAAAACTCTAAAACGTAACAAATTTTTTGAACGTCGTACCAAAAGTATGAAAAAGATAGAAAGTAACACATTTGTTACGAACGTAACAAATGTGGCAGCCCTGCTCACGGCACGTGGGAAAATTTCATTGTCAAGCGTTAATATATATATAGAGGTTGAAAGGCACGGGGAAATTGTGCTTCTAACACAATATTATCCATTTACAAATTTATACATTGAATTTCATACATTAAATTAACATTTATATAATGAAGTGAAAATCATTTACTTTTTATATTTAATATTTTTAGTTTTATTCAGGGTACGCACTGCCTACCTTGCCTACCCAGAGGGCACGTCCCTGATATATATATATATATATTATAACTGCAAACACGCAGTATAATTAACGTAAAGAACGACGCTTTGTATAGGAGACTTATCCGCGCAAGATGAGTCTCCTATACAAAGCGTTGATATATATATATATATATACAGTGATGGGCAGTATCTAGATACATGTATCGCCGATACGTATCGATCGATACTTTTGTATCGGTATCGGTATCGCTTTAGCTACTTGACAAAAGTATCGATTTATCGGTATCGCTAAGGTCAATTTTCTGAAATGTATCGAAAAAAATCGATACTTCGATACATTAATAAGAATTTTTAAATATTTAAATAGATGTTATAATATGACACTACCAGCTTCCTAAGGACCTCAGAAACGTAACGGGGGTCAAAGTTGAAGTCTTCAAGAAAAGACTGGATGCCTGGCTCAGGACAGTACCAGATGAGCCGGGCGTGCCTGGCTATGTACGGTGGAGAGCGCAAGAAAGTATCGCTCCTCCACCAGGCCAGACCTAGAGGCGGGGCCACCAGCTTGACCTCCGTGTGAAGAGAGACCAACACACGAAACAACATAAGGTAAGGTACATAAATAATATTATTAAATATTTATTTAATGACAGTACTACTCTACTGGTCACGTCACACAGTACGGCGCAACGTTTAAACACGTTTGTACTTGTGTTCATTGAGCCGTCAAGTGTCTTCACTAGCTTTGTGCGTGCGCAAAAAAATAAAGGAAGAACTCTCTGCTCAACCGTACATATGCATGACTGCGGATATCTGGTCTACGAAACACCGCAGTTTTTTGGGAGTTACAGTACACTGGGTGAGTTTATCCTGACCAGAGTTATCAGTTATATCTGTAGTTACAACTTGTAACTACAGATAAGCGTATACTAGCATACTTTCATTTCCGCATAATATTTATGAATCATGATACGCATCGTTAAATTTAACCATTTCACGAACACCATTTTGGGTATAGATATTTTTTCATTTCACAAGTCCACGTTTCCTATTTTGAATGATAGAATAATTTGCATAAACATACTTCTTTTTTTCAGATAAATGATGCCACATTTGAGAGACGAGGTGCAACTTTGGGATGTGTACGATTTGCTGGAAGTCACACATTCGACAAGATTGCAGAGAGTTGGATGATATTCGGAGAGACTTTTCATTGTGTGAGAGCAAGATTGTTGCCACCGTTACTGATAACCGGTCGAACTTCGTGAAAGCATTCAAAGAATACGACATTACTGTTCCGGAGACAAAAGAATATCTCGAGGATGAACTTCAAGAAGATGGAGAAGACGACTTGATTGGAGAACAGGATCCAAACGAAGAGGGATTCATACAGTCCTGTGTAGACATCGATACAGATTCTGAAGAAATCATTCTTTCAACACATTTGAGATGCTGCTCACACACACTCAGTCTAGTGTGCACCACCGATGCAAAATCTGCGCTGAAAGGACCTTATGCAAAAATACACCATACTGCCATGGGGAAGTGTTCAGCCCTTTGGAACTTCTGTGGCAAGCCTAAAACATCCGAAATAATCCAGGAAACTCTTAAAATGTCAGTTGACATTACCAAGCGTCACAAGATGGAACTCCTTGTTCGACAGTTTATCAGTTCTGTTGAAGCATAAAAGTGTCCTAAATGAAACAATGAAACAACTAGGACTGCCAACATTTCGTGAAAATGAGCTTGATTTTCTCCAGGAATACCTAACCGTACTACAACCCATTGCAACAGCACTTGATAGGTTGCAGTCCGACAAAGAATGTTTTTACGGTTGCCTGCTTCCGACATTGTTAGCTATAGAGAAGCTAGAGCGTTTGAATTCGGAGGCATTGCGTCATTGTCAGCCACTTCTCAATGCAGTCACAGTAGGGTTCACTAAGCGGTTTGAAAAGTTTCTGTGCCTTGATGCGTCGCATGAGTGTAAAGCAGTAATACTGGCATCGTCTTCAAATCCTCTGTTCAAGTTAAAGTGGATGACAATAAAAGGCAAATTTAATACTAACAGTGTCAAAAAAGGGTTCAAGAAATGTTGGTTAATGCTGTTAAGAGCCTCAGCGAGCAGACCTCCCAGCAACAACTAAGTAATGCTGCATCTGACGGAAGTGCAGATGATTTCTTCTGTTATGAGTCTGCTTCCACTAATGTCTCTGCAACCCAAGATTCCACTGAGATGGAAGTTTTACAGTATTTGGGTGACGGAAGTCATTCTCTCCAATCTCTGAGGCAGTACCCAGGAATTCTACGGGTCTTCCTGAAGTATAACACACCACTACCATCCTCTGATCCTGTAGAACGGTTGTTTAGTTTGGCTGGTCACATTCACGCTCCAAAAAGAAATAGACTGTCTGACCAGATGTTTAGCCAGCTGGTATTTTTGAAGGGTAATAGTAATTACTTTTAATTGTTAATGTAATATTTTCAGTCATTCATGTATCCTACAAAATTAAAACATACTTTCATTAAATAAAGCAATTGTTTTTATTTACATCTATAAAACCCATTAAAATGTCGTTGATTTTACTTACAGTGCGTACAAATTACTAGTATAAACAATAATATCTAATACCTACATATTAAATGAATAATTATAAAAATGTACCGGCGATACATGTATCGGTATCGGTATCGCTTAAGACATCTAGAAAGTATCGGCGTATCGGCATCGCCTAAGACGTTCTTCATGTATCGATGTATCGGTATCGCTTTAGCGATTTTCATGTATCGATGCCCATCACTGCCCGCATCCGTCGTGAACTCTACCAGCGTTAATATGTTTAAAAACTGTTTAGATGGCATTTTAAAAATATTAACGTTGTTTAAAATAATAAAACAATTAGCAACAGGAGCTCTGGGCGTAATGGTCAAGGTTTGAGTCTGTTGACGAGTAATGCCAGCAACAAAATTATATTAAAAAAAAAATTAGACAAACACGAACTTAGATTAGATGTAGCTCGTAGCATAAACTAACCCACTTTTTTTATACTCTTCATGCTTTTTTTTTCTCTTTTCTTATTCTCTCTTTACTTGCATGTCTGTAGTTTGCATGGTATGACAGTGTTTGAGTTAAGACTGTTTGCATGGTTTGTAAGCGTTCTTATTTTACTTCTTTTCATCTTTCACCCCTTTCCTATTCTCTTCAACTATTTTTTGAACTCGTTGGCAGTGGCTGGCGGATGATGATGGCGAGTCTCTCTCGCTCTCTTTTTTTGAATGAATGTTAACTCACAAATGATAGGTTTTGCTACTTACTTAACCCCTTATTCTCTTCTTTTAACCCCCTACTCTCTCCTTTTTCTCGGGCTAGCCTTAGAGTGGATCTTAGGGTCTTTGTTAGCCTTAGCTTCTGTAGATCTGTAGAAAGTTGAAGTCTTCAAAAGCAAACTAGATGCCTGGCTCAGGACAGTACCAGAGAAGCTGGGTGGCCATTCACCTATTAATCCTTCTGACTTGTTTCAAAAACCTCCTCAAACAAATACTAGGGGTCATCCATTTAAGATATTGGTTTTACCCCCAGTCCCACCATGAGTTCCGTGTAAGATTTTTCTCTGTCAGAGATATACTCATCTAGAATTCACTACCTTCTGCTATAGTGTGCTCACACACTTTATTTGCATTCAAGCACTCTTTGGAGGCTCACCTGGGACAGCAACTCTGTCTTCCATGAGTGTTCACTTTCAGCTTACAACACACTTTCCAGCTATAGCTTCACACTGTCATTTCTTCCTTTGTTACATGATTGCAATGAGCTGGTGTGTTCGCAGTTTTGGAGTTCTCTGGCTGGCTTGGGAACCCAACCAGGTAAGAATACCTGGCTATGTGCAGTGGAGAGCGCAAGAGAGCAACTCGCTCCTCCACCAAGCCAGGCCTAGAGGTGGAGCCACCAGCTTCACCTTCATATGAAGAGAGACCAATGCACGGAACTGCAACAAGATTAATCATAAACAATGATGACCATGGGTTGCTCATTTTAAATTTGGCACCCAGGCCAAATCTTGATTCATGCACCCCCACCATGAATATTACTAACAACACTGTACAACAGTGAAAAAAAAAACGGAAATGAGATCGTCATTTTTATGGCTAATTATATGCATAGATTGCGAAAATAACACTCATTTATTTGTATCACCCACCGATTTTATGAAAATGACCCTCTTTCATTGTATCATTTTGAGAACCACTGGTTCTCTGAACGCATCTTTTACATTTTGTTCAGTCATGCATATGCTGTGGTGGTGGTGTTCGGCTCTGTGTTTCCACTTTGATTTTATGAAAAATTTCTTTCATTAATCATTTAAAAAAATTGTCAGCCATATTTTATAAATCGGTGCTATAAGTGAGTATTACTGAATAACAGCTATCAAATTACGTGTATTTCACCGACAACGTCTATATTGTGTGAAATTGCAAATTGATCTATCATTTTCTTATTTTACAGGTTTTTATTGATGTTATGCTACAATGCCTAGAGAGTGCAAAAATTCGCCAGACAGTTTTTGTTATATTTGTGGGACATTAACGTTACAACAGTATAAAAGGAAGTTGACTTCTCATGTGAAAAAGCTTTATGAATTATACTTCGCATGCAAAGTTGGTGATCAGGACAAGCACTGGGTGCCTCATATCTGCTGTGTGAGATGTACAAGCTCGTTATCTGCATGGTTCAAAGGCACCAGTCCTGGTCTGGGATTCGGTGTCCCAATGGTATGGAGAGAGCCGCTGGACCATTCAACTGATTGCTGTTTCTGCTTAACCCTTTAACGACGAATGGTACCTTGAGGTCCACCAGAAAAAATAATATAAATTGTACTACAATGCCTCGTTTCTATAAATGTTTTTACATGTTTACATATAGATGTCATTTAGTTGTCAGGAAAGGAACCCAAAATGTGTATCATTTCAGTGATTAGTTACTAAAATATTCAGTTTTGAATAACAATAAAACCTATACGTTCTGGTAACAAGAGTGACTGCATATGCTGCGGACTCGTCCTTAAAGGGTTAACGAACATCACAGGTTTGAATCTTTTATTTTTCTGAATATACGTCAAATTTGGTTTTTAGCACATTTTAGCATATCCTGCTCTGCATAATATATTACACAATTATGCTATCTTAAGTAGTCAACAATGTCTATTGTCTCACAGTACAGGTTGCAACAGAAAAGGGAAAAAGGCTATAGTCTACCTAAATCTTCATTCTGCCATGCGTCCTGTGGAACATTCTACAGATATACCCATCCCTCATCCTCCAGCTGAAATGCCAACTGACAACACAGACTCTGACAAATCAAAATCAGACAGCAAATACTATGAAGCTCAAGTCGAGTCTAAGAAAGAACATCTCATCACGCAGCCTGAACTCAATGATTTGATCCGTGATTTAATACTTACCAAGCAACAAAGTGAACTGCTGGCCTCACGTCTACAAGACTGGAATCTGCTGGCGGAAGACATACAAATTACAGCATTCCAAAAGCACTCCTTGGATTTGCAGGAATATTTCACAATGAAGAACAATCTTTGTTATTGCATTGATATACAGGGTGTCCGAGAATTATCTGTACAATTTTTGGCTGTTATTAAAAGTCAACCATGAAGTGTAGAAATTCCAGTGTTCTCCCATTTTACAGAGAATCTCATTAATTTTTTTCTGATACCAAGTTGTGACAAGGTTTTTAGAAATTCCAGTGTGTCCGAACATTATCTGTACAATTTCTCTTTAATAAAATTCTTGATAACACACGTAAAATTCTTAAACAAGATTATTTAGAATCTATATTTTCAAAAGTTTCTTTTATTAAAGTAACGTTGTTACAAACATTCGATATGTGCACCATTAGTGATTCGCAAAACATCCAATCGATGCTCCAAATGTTGCCATGTACGCTGCAGCATATCCACATCAAGTCGCTCAATAGCAGCTGTGATTCTTGCTTTTAAATCATCAATGTCTGTCACCGCGTACATTTCTAAAAAACTTGGCAAAACGTGGTATCAGAAAAAACTTAATGAGATTCTCTGTAAAATGGGACAACACTGGAATTTCTACACTTCATGGTTGACTTTTAATAACAGCCAAAACTTGTACAGATAATTCTCGGACACCCGGTACATGGTCTGTTCGATGCTCTGGGTTTGTGCTATGAACCGAATCAATGGAGATTGTTCACTGATGCATCTCTGTACAGTGTTAAGGGTGTACTGCTACACAATGGGAGCACAATGCCTTCTGTTCCGATCGCTCATTCAGTCATCTTGAGAGAAACGTATGACAATGTTGCTTTTATTCTGGACTGTATAAAATACAATGAACATGAATGGCTTATCTGCGCAGATTTGAAGGTTGTGGCTATTCTCAATGGATTGCAAACTGGATATATGAAATACATGTGTTTCCTCTGCAAGTGGGATAGCCGAGAAAAGTCTGAACACAACACACGCTCAGTATGGCCACCACAAGACAATTCCTCACCTGGATCTCACAATGTTATTCACGAACCACTAGTACGAAAGGAAAAGGTTATCTTGCTGCCACTTCACATAAAACTAGGGCTGATGAAACAGGATAAGCCTGCCTTCAAATATCTAAAAGAAAAATTCCCCAAAATAAGTGATGCCAAGATTAAAGAAGGCATATTCGTCGGCCCTCAAATTCGCCAGCTCATGCTAGCCAAACACTTTGAAGCGGTGATGGATGAGGTTGAGTTGGCAGCCTGGCGTGCATTCAAAAACGTGTGCAACAGTCTACTAGGAAAGACTAAATATGACAACTATGCTGCATTTGTGGATCAACTTATCAACTCATACCAATGTCTTGGATGTAAGATGTCATTAAAAATTCATTTTTTGCATTCACATCTCTCATTCTTTCCGGAAAACACATCTGCCATTAGCGACGAACACAGGGAGAGATTCCACCAGCTATGCTGGCCGATTTCTGCTGGAATTTAAAGCGTGACCAACCAGAAGCATCACACAAACGCCAGCATAAATACAAATAATGAGTTGAAAACAGTATAATATGAGAGTTTTATGTTAATTTTCTGCATATATGCTGAAGTATAGCAATAATTAAACTGTTCCATATCATAAAGCCCATCTGTATCAATATATTCTTATTTTTTGGTATGAAAATTTTAAGCAGTCATTACAAAAAAATGTGACGTGATAGAAAAAACTATTTTCAGATTTGGAATCAGCACACTTGAAATATTAAGAATGATCAAATGTTATTCCCATTTTTTTTCTGAACCGAAAATTTGTTGTACAGTGTAATTAGTAATAAAATAATAAGCATCTGCCAATACCCTAAACTTAAATATCTCTAGTTAAGGACCACTTACAGAGGCAAGCAATTTATTTTCATATAAAATTTCGGGGGAAAATAACCCTAGAAATTTTTTTTTTTTAAAGCATACTTAGTTATTATTCAGTAACGAGTTTTTTGTTTGTTTGTTCTTGAAATTGTATTACATTACAACAATACGCTCTTAGGTGAGCTTTTTTTCTGAAACTACAATCAAAAGCATCTTGGCTTACATTTCAACATGTTTACATGGTTCAGTGTATTAGCTTTCAATCAAGAATGGAATGCATCATGCAACATTTGATGATACGAGTTCATTCTTTCGGTACCATAGCACCCGGGGCAGTTGCCCAACTGCCTACCCCTTGCTAAGGCACTGAGAATAATAATATTGATCTACTTACTTAAATATAATGAACACAATTCAATAATTAAATTTCAATGAATTTTACTTGCACCTACTTTCAAATTATTTCATTTTTTGGTCCTGCTCCTAACTTTACTCAATCCAATTAGTACTATATCGCACAAACTCCGAAATATATAAAAGTAAAAGAAGCATTTGCAAGAATGCAATCAGAGATAGCAAACGAGACCTGGAAAAAAGCCTAGCCAAGAATTCAAAAAACAATCCTAAGAAGTTTTTTGGTCACTTCAATTTGAAAAGTAGAGTGAAAAAGAAAATTGGCCCCCTCCATATAGATGATAAAACTGTAGATGATAATCTTGAAATAACTGAAGAACTAAACAAATACTTCTCATCAGTATTCACAAATGAAAATTTAAATAATATTCCTGATCTTATACTACCAGGACAAGATAGAGAAATAAATGAATTAAGGGTAACAAAACTAGATATCCTAAAAGCAATAGATAAATTAAAAATGGAAAAATCTCCAGGGCCAGATGTAATGCATCCAATAGTCATAAAAGCTGCCAAAAAGAATATAGCACAGGCACTAGAAATTATTTTTAATAAATCATTGATATGTACTGAAATTCCAGAGGATTGGAAGAAAGCAAATGTGGCTCCAATCTTTAAAAAAGGAAATAGAAACTTGGCAAAAAACTACAGACCCATCAGCCTCACCTCCATTATTTGCAAATTACTCGAAAGTATCATTAGCGGTAAAGTTACTGAGTTCCTTGAAGGGTGCAACCTTATAAATGATAGTCAGCATGCTTTCGAAATGGAAGGTCCTGTCTAACCAACTTGATTGAATTTTATGATGGAGTCCTATTGCATTTGGACAATAAAGAGCCAGTAGATATAGTATACTTAGATTTTGCAAAAGCATTTGATACTGTTCCTCATGCAAGATTGTTGGTAAAAGTTAGAGCCCATGGTATAAGAGGTCATATAGCTGACTGGATAGAAGAATGGCTGAGAAACAGAAAACAGAGTTCATCTAAATGGAAATAAGTCTACTTGGAGACCCGTATTAAGTGGAGTCCCACATGGGTCTGTGCTGGGACCTCTGCTTTTTGTTGTCTATATAAATGATCTAGAGAAAGGCGTATCATGTAAAACCTCAAAATTTGCTGATGATACAAAATTAGGCCATAATGTTAAGTCAGTAGCAGGAGCAATGACAATACAAAAATACTTAGAGTAACAGCCTGGGCAGATAAGTGAGAGATGAGATTTAATGTTCATAAGTGCAAGGTTATGCATATTGGGCCAAAAAATCCAGAATTTGAATACAATATGAATGAAATTTGGATTAAAAATGATGATAAAGAGAAAGACCTGGGTGTCACTGTGACTAATGAACTTAAACCCTCAAATCACTGTATGGAAATCAGAAATAAAGCAAATGCTAGACTCAATCTCATGCACACACACAATGAATACAAATCACCCAATATTATAAAGCAACTACATTTCATATGTGAGACCCCTCCTCGAATACTGTATTCAATTTATAGTCCCTATTTGATACAAGATATTGAAAAAACTGGAAAGAGTACAGAAATGAGCAACAAAAATGATCCCATCTCTAAGAGAATTGATATATAAGGAAAGACTGGCGTATCTAAACATGTTCTCATAAAAAAGGAGGAGGTTAAGGGGTGATATGATAGAGGTGTATAAAATGATAAAAGGATTGGATAAGATAGATTTTGATTCTCTTTTCATCAAAGATCACAATAACCAGACTAGAGGTCATAGTATGAAATTATTTAAGCCAAGATGTAGAACAAATTTAAGAAAACATAGTTTTACAAACAGAGTAATTAACCCTTTCATACCCAAATTAAGTAAAAAAGTAAAAAAAGAAATTGGGATATAAAAATCGTTTAATTGGACCCAAAATAACTGAAAAATATATTTTACAAAGTTTTATTGTTCATAATTAATAAAATACGAAATGTGTTAAATTTCACACATTGGGAACTGGAAGGTCTAAAATTGCTTCCAAAGTTAACGATGAAAATTTCACACACTGGGCATTAAAGGGTTAAGTTTTGGAACAGTCTGACAGAAGAAGTGGTGACTTCAGATACACTTGATTCTTTCAAAAGAAGGTTGGATAGTTTGATGGCTGCAAGGGACATCTGGTGATACTGTTTAAGCCCATTTTTATTGCATGAATGGTACTAGTTTATTTTATATATATTATGTGCATTTACTGTAGGTGATAGATCCCCCAGCTCAACACAGGTGTTGTGGGATATAGAGAGGCAGCATCTTGGGTTAGGGGATATTCTCTGTCCTTACACACCCCATTTAGAGAGATTCCTCTGCCGAGCGGTGCTCCCCATAGTACTGTGAGGTATTGAAAAACTCATGATCTTCACTTGCCCCACAAACACCTTTAAATGGGAGACCCAAAATGGGTGCACACACATTTCTACATTACTGTACAGTCTTTACAGCCACACCTACACTTTTCCTCCTAAGTATAGTATACATTGTAATGTATATGGTTGTAAATTGTGACTTGGTCCGCAAATGATATGGATCGTGACTTTTTTTGGTTGGCAAGGTACTGGTATTGATGGGTACAATAATTAAATTGACTGGATTCTTTGGATCTGATATATTTGCTAGTGATGGGACGATTAATCAGAATTGGAATCGAGAATCGGAAGAATCAAGCATTTTTCAGGAATCGGAATCGGAATCGAGAGAATTGTACCATGATTTCCGATTCTTAAAATGATTCTTTAACTTTTAATTGAACCAGTTTTGCAATGTAAACTTTAAAATTTAAATGAAAGAGGATAACAAATTTTATTTTTATTGTATTGTAGCTATACATTAAAACATGTATATCCATGATGTGTAATCAAGAAGATTAAAATGAATTGTTACAACTTACAGTGATTTTTTTTTTAAACCAATCTATTATAATTTATAATTTATATTACCATACTCATAATGTAAATAGTTAATCTTACCAGAGTAAAATATGACAATTTCCAGAAAAACAAGTATAGAATTATATTTAAAAATATTGAGAATCGGAATCGGAATCGAGACTTTTTAGTGGTATCGGAATCGGAATCGTTAAAAATTTTGGTATCGTCCCATCACTAATATTTGCATGTCAGATTCTATCTCTAGTTTTAAATTGATAATTAATTAGTTTTGTAAAAATTGGTTGTTGCCAATGTACAGGCAGTTTTTACATAGTGGAGCCACCTCGATGGGCCGAAGTGGCCCCTAGTGTGCCCACTATAAAAATTTCTTATGTTCTTATCATAGTTATGGTTCAAAAGTTACTCCCCCTTTGGGGGGGGGGGCAAACCGATATTTTCAAACCATCATAACTCAGGCCCTAATTGACATAGAACAGTGGTTTAAAGTGTGTATGAAAGGTAATTACACACACAACAAATTAGCATAAAAATGGCTAAAATTAACAGAAAAAAAAGTTATGACACTTTATTCCATTTGAAGGGGTCCTACCCCCCTCTAAATTACAGATTTTTAAAATTTTCATATATATACACAAAATGAGTTTCAACCTTATTCTATCAATATATGAAAAGAAAAGGGTGTGTATTTGCATATAAAATAGGTATTTACAGATTTGAAAATGACTACTTTCACTTAAGAGAGAATAATTTCTAACAAACTGTTCAACATTCTCATTGACTTCTGGTATATAGGTTGATGTAATTGTTAAAAATGTAAATACACATCTGTTAAACTAGTATTCTAAGAACTAAACATAAAACACTAGTACCTACCATAAAATATCTTCCCCCATTCGATTGTTGGGTAAATTGGTTGAACAAAAAATCCCATGTGGACATTAAAAAAGTGGCAATCCTACCCAGGATAACTATTGCCTAACTAGAGAGACCTTTATTTTGTTTTCTGTGATGTGCAAAGCATTCACCATGTTCCCATTTAATGTATATATTTTTTTTCATTTTGAACAGATTTATGTACATATACGCATAGTGTTTTAAATAAGTAAAAGTGTTTGATGAAAATGTCTACACATAAAAGCTATAACAAGCGCTGTTGCAACCCTTTTGAACTGCACAAAAAGCCTATTCTACGAAACTTGAGGCCACTTCCAAAGCTTGTTGAAAATTGTGACCCTAAATATAATTTCAGTGATGAATCAGAAGTTTGTATAAATTGTCTGAAATTAATTAATAAACACGCAAAACCTGAAGAATTATTCAGACTGCCAGAAGCAATAACTAGTAGTACTGAAAGTACGACTACTTCACCTGACATATCCCAAGAAAATGTACTGAAACGGATAGAGATATTCAACAAGATCTTAATGCAACTTTGGAGCAACTTCATGTTACCCCAGTGAAATTACATAAATATAAAATAACTAGCTATTAATGTGTGTACAGATAACGCATTTTTATACTGTCAACTGAAATTTAATTCAGATATACAGGGCGTCCCAAAAAAATGTATACACACTTTAAATACTTATAAAGGCAGTGTTTATTAAAATACATTTCATTTTCAAAATGTAATAGAATCTACAGACATTATTTAATTGTTTTGTCAATGCCTGTTTTCAAACTGACATCCGTTCTGGTCCAGGCACTGCTGATAACGCGAAGCAATGGAATCGCAAACATCACGAAACATTTCATTTGGTATTTGTGTGCATTCTCGTTCAATGGCTGCTCTCAATTCAGCGACTGTTGCAGGTTTTATAGCGTAGACTTTGTCTTTTAAGTATCCCCATAAAAAAAAATCTAGGGTCATTCCATGTCAACTCAGCCACAAAATGGCACTTTTGGCACTCACCCCTTTCAATTTTGCTCATACTTGGCACAATAGCAGATATACATGCCAAACTTAAATTCCCAAATTATTAGAGCTGACTGACCTTTGGTTACTGAGATACAAGGTCACAAAGTTGTGACATTTTGACCTTTTTTGCGTTAAATGACTATTTTCAAAATGGTGTAACTAAAAACTATTAAAGCTAGAGCATTGATTTTGGTCTCATTTTAAAGCTCTTTAGTAGCCCCTTGTTTATTGTCTCTTGTTAAATATCTCTACTGTGAAAAATAAAAAAATCCCTTCAAAAGTTGACCTTTGACCTTGAATAAAAAAAAAATACCTTCTCCTAAAAAATTCAATTTTTTTACATTAATACCTTGAGTCATGTACAACAAAATCCCAAGAAGCTGTAAGTGGCTGATAACTAGTTCAATGTATAAAAAATAAATGAAGTTGGCATCATTCTTCAATTTTAGATTTTTTTTGTCAGTTCATTTATTTAAAAGTTCTGTTCTGATATAGTGTCAGTGAAGACTTAGTTCAACTTAACATTATTAGTTCAAAAACCTTTTTGTGACCTGTGCCAAAAGAAGTCTTTTAAAAGACAACCAGGGTTAAACCCCTCGACAGCCCCAAATCTACTGGAGTAGCGCTGATCCAAAGGCCCAACTAGTATATAAGTACTGTCAACTTTACAGAGTTGACTCCTGACTTCAAGTTAAAGTTAATTTATTTTTACTAAATACATGTATAAAAATTTATTTAATAATTCATTAATTGTTCATTGTTTTCTTTTCAGGATTTTCTTTGTGCTTTTGTGATTTCAGAGTACAAACATGGAACATTTAAAACTGAAACAGAAGTGTGCTGATCCTTTGCTGCGTCACAAAGGTCAGTGTCGAAAGAAGAGTTTGAGAATTGTACCACAGGAACTTGTAAATAAGTTTCCCGATCTGCACTTAACACTACATCACAGACTTTGTAAGCAGTGTAGAGAACATCTTGAGTCCTTGCCTGAGAAAGGAATAGGCACTTTGAATTCAGACATAAATGATGATTTTCTTGTAGTAGTGAACCACCTGAAGATCTTGAGAAAATTGAAAATGTTGACAATAGTGATGCATCAACTTCAGAGCAAAACCATGAGATGTGTACTTTGAATGCTTCTTTTGTTTCAATTGGTGAATCACCCATAAAAAAGAGAAAGCTTGTAGAGCAAAAGTCATATGGAGCTAAAAAACTAAGCAAGGTGACAGAGACAGTTAAGAAGAGAATGGAAACAGTTGCAGGAAAAGAGATTTCTGACTCACAATTTAAGGAGCCATCTGGAGATGTAGACTGTTTAGAAATAATAAATCAACTCAAGGAAAAATTCAAAAATGAAAATACTAAAAGAAGTGATAAAATAAAAATCCTCACTGTATTGCCCAAAAGTTGGAGCATTAGGAAAATTGCTTCAGAATTTAACACAAGGCATACAGCATCTATTGCTAAAAAAATAGTTGAAGAAAAAGGTGTCCTTTCAGACCCAAATCCAAAGGGTGGGAAAAGAATTAAACAGGATACTGTTGACGCTATTAAAGCATTTTATCTTTCAGAAGACATCAGTAGAACAATGCCAGGAAAGAAAGACTATTGTAGTATCATTGACAATGAAAGAGGAAGGATACATTTGCAAAAGCATCTTTTACTTTGCAATTTAAAAGAAGCCTATCATATTTTCAAAGAAAGAAATCCTTTGGTTAAGGTGGGATTCAGTAAATTTGCAGAATTGCGTCCAAAGCAGTGTGTTATTGCTGGAGCAACAGGAACTCACTCAGTATGTGTCTGTACAATTCATCAGAATGCCAAACTTATGTTTGTAGGAGCTGAATTAGAAAAACTAACTGCAAATGATGACACACCTATTAAGAATGTACGTCATTGTGTTGCCTTTATGGAATGCAATCCTGCCTCACAGAAATGCTGCCTCAGACAATGTGGAGATCCATCAGATTTAAAAAACAGACTACTGGACATATTTACAAACAACTTCATTGATATCATAAATTTTAAAAAGTGGACCAATACAGATCGGTCAAATCTTGAATCAGTAGAACTGAATACAGATGAATATATTGACCAATTCTGTAACCAACTGAAAGAATACCAGATACATGACCAAGACAAAGATGCAAGCAACTTATTACGTGAAACAAAATGTCTTGAAAGATGGTGAGGTCCTTGCTGTGTGTGATTTTGCTGAAAATTATTCCTTTATTCTCAAGATGAGGTTCAGAGCTTTCACTGGAACAATGAGATGGCTACTCTACATCCATTTGTTATTTACTATAAAAATGAAGATGAGATTGCTCACCTTAGCTTTGTTATTATTTCAGAGTGTAACATCCATAACACAGTTGCTGTACATTTGTTTCAAAAGCATCTGATAAAATTCCTAAAAGATAATATCTCATCCATCGGTTCCATCCACAAAATAATTTACTTTTCAGATGGGTGTGCAGGACAGTATAGAACTGCAAAAACTTTTTGAATCTTTGCCATCACAGAGATGATTTTGGAATTGAGGCAGAATGGAATTTTTTTTGCAACAAGTCATGGAAAGGGACCCTGTGATGGTGTTGGAGGCACAGTTAAGAGATTAGCTGCAAAAGCTAGTCTACAACGACCTTATGATGAACAGATCCTTACTGCAGAACAGTTATATACATTTGCAAGTGAAAATATTGTAAATATAAAATGTCATTTTTCAACCAATAAAGAGCATGAAGAGGAAAGCCAACTTCTCCAAGAAAGACACTCAACTGCAAGGACTATTGCTGGTACACAGAAATTACACACATTTACAGCCAGTTTCATTGATTTCTCTTAAGGTTAAACATTATTCATTATCAGATTATTCAAATATTGAGAAAGTTACTGAAAAGGAAGAAGTTGTGACTGAGGAGAAAATACATGGTTTTGATACTGCTGCATATGATGGCCATTGGTGGGTGGCATATGTGCTGGAAAAGATACCAGAGAATAGAAAGTAAAAGTCACATTCCTTCATCCTCATGGCCCAAACCCATCATTTGTGTATCCTGGTCGACCAGATGAATTAATCTTACCATATTCAGATATTCTAACACAAGTTGAGGCATCTACTACTAATGGACGAACATACAGGATTTGCAAAGAAGTTACTTTGAAGGCATCCAAAGCTTTGGCAGATCTACAGCACAGAAAGGTAAGAATTCAAAATTAAAATGGTCATGTAACTATATATACACTGCATACATTTTAAGTTGTGATAAATGGAAATCAATGAGCACTATACCTATAGCTACATATTGTATGTACAATTGTACATTTTAATATGTTACTTGTATTTGTTAATTAGGTAGCTATCTAGGTATACATTAAAAATTGTTTTCTCTTCTAGAAATCACAATAAATTGGGTGGCCCACAAGAATCTTGTCAACTACTGAAAACCATCACATACATGCACAACATACAGGTGAGGTGGGTAAAGAACAAATATTTAAAAATAAGCATTTGCTTGTTTGTAGAAGGCTGCAGATAGTATGTAGATATGGGTTGTATTTGTAAGAGATTGAGCTGACCTTAGACAAAAATGGTTACTGACATACAAGGTCACAAAGTCATGACTTTTTGACAATTTTTATATAAAATGACTTTTTTCAAAATGTTGCTTGAATCATTATTTTTTATACATTGAACTAGTTATCAGCCACTTACAGCTTCTTGGGATTTTGTTGTACATGACTCAAGGTATTAATGTAAAAAAATTGAATTTTTTAGAAGGTATTTTTTTTTTATTCAAGGTCAAAGGTCACTTTTGAAGGGATTTTTTATTTTTCACAGTAGAGATATTTAACAAGACACAATAAACAAGGGGCTACTAAAGAGCTTTAAAATGAGACCAAAATCAATGCTCTAGCTTTAATAGTTTTTTAGTCACACCATTTGAAAATAGTAATTTAACGCAAAAAGGTCAAAATGTCACAACTTTGTGACCTTGTATCTCAGTAACCAAAGGTCAGTCAGCTCTAATATTTGGGAATTTAAGTTTGGCATGTATATCTGCTATTGTGCCAAGTATGAGCAAAATTGAAAGGGGTGAGTGTTTTAGGTGGCTGACTTGACATGGAATGACCCTCTAGTGGTGTGAGGTCTGGTGAACGCGGAGGGTATTCTACGAAACCCCTTTGTCCAGTCCACGTCCACATCCACATCGTGCCAAGTACCACTCGCAATACTCCACTCTTCGGTCTGGATCATCTTCATTAATAGCATGGACTAATCTTGGAATGTAACTTTTCCATTGACAGCGCTTCAAAATGCGTTGGACAGACGATTCTGAAATTCCTACCTCACGACTCGCTTGCCGCACAGATTTTCTTGGACTTTGGTGATACGTTTCCAGTACTCTTTCTTGCTTTGGGGCTTGTCGATGTCCGTGGTCTTCCGGAACGCTTCTTGTGGACATTCTGAGCAGTTCCATCGGCTTCAAACTTATCTCTAATTCGAGTGATGGTGAGTCACGTTGGTGGATCTGTTTGAAACTCCCTCCTAAACTGTCTTTGCACTTCAACTGCGTTTTCACACTTCCAGTAGCATTTTAGAATGAATTTCCTTTGTTCAAAGCTTAGTCTGACTGCCATTATTAATTCTAATGGGTTTAACTTGGAAAGAAAGAAACATCAATTGAGCTATCAGCTGTTAAAGTGTGTATACATTTTTTTGGGATGCCCTGTAGTTGTCTTATACCTAATACATATATATGAAATTATCTAAAGAATATACTTCAATTTAGAAATTCAGATTGTTGCCACTAGATATGTCATACTTATATTTATTAATTAATTATATTTCAAATATTTTTCAGATGCTCTGAGCAGTGGAAGCAGATCAAAGGCAGTTTCACAAAAATACAAAAAAGCTTCAACCTCCCTCAAGAGGAAGTTGCAAACTGCATTTGCCACTGACGTTCAAGATGTTGGTGAGCCACTGAGTAAACAGCATTTCAAAGAAGCAGATTTGGAGGTAAGAAACTAAAAATAATTAATGAGATGACTTTGATCTATTAATGTTTGTATGTAAATACCTGTATATAGGTACAGTATTATAGGTTGTCATGTTTGGATATATATGTAGACATTAGCTAATTTCCTAAAATGTGACATCATCCCATATACTAAATATACTGGTATATGTTCAAATTCATGAAGTACAGTACTTCCTTAATTCTTGAATAATATAAATCATGTACTTACATCCTTAATATTGTACAGTAATTTGGGGTTATGTTTTTTTATAGGTACGAAAACCTCAAGTGATCTTGTACAAGACTTCAAATCCACATCATACAAAAGGAGGCTTCAGATACTTACACACTCACCATTTCCTATTTCTAGGACAATGGATTTGTTTGGTGCAACCAGGTACATGGTTGACAAAGCCAGACATTTGAAACATACATTTGGTATTAAGCCACAGATTCCTATCTACAGTAAAGGAAGAAAACTAACTGAAGATATAATCTCTGAAATAAAGGAATTCTACGAAGATGATGAAGTCAGTCATTTGTGTGCAGGGAAATCTGATTGTGTTAGCATAAGAAATAAAGATGGTGAAAAAGAGTACAAGCAAAAACATCTATTACTAGGAAATTTAAAAGAATTATATTTAAAATATAAAGAAAACAATGATAATAGCATAGGGTTTTCTACCTTTGCCAATCTGAGGCCTAAATGGCATGTAATTGTTGGAGGCAAAGGAACCCACTCAGTTTGTGTTTGCACCCACCACCAGAATCCTAAACTCATGGTACCAGCAATTGCAGAGAAAAACTTAACCTATTACATATTTATGGAAAAAAAGTGTTTGTGATATAAATTCTTCTACATGCATGTTACATGGATGTTGAGAATGTCCTGGTAGCATAGGCATATTTAATTTCTTAAATACTATACTTTCCTTAACAAGCAGAGATTCTGTTGAATATGTTCAGTGGACTAATACAGATAGATCAACATTGGAAACTCATATAGCTTCTCCAGATGAATTTATTGAACACCTTTCAGAAAACATTTTTTCTCTTACTAGGCACCACTACATTGCAAAAAGCCTGAGTCAGTATTTGAAGATTATGAAACAGAATCTTCACTGTGATGAAATACTTGTGCTAGGGGATTTTGCAGAAAACTATTCATTCATCACTCAAGATGAACCACAAAGTGTTCACTGGACAAATGACGAGGTGACCCTCCATCCATTTGTGGTGTATCACATGAAGGATGAGGAATTAATTCATACCAGTTACTGTATTATTAGCGATTGTCTTGAGCACTCAACATCAACAGTTCACACTTTTCAGCAATATTTAATGAAGGATATTAAACAGAAATTCCCCAATGTACAAAAAGTAATTTATTTCTCTGATGGGTGTGGAGGCCAATACAAAAATATAATTTCAGCAATCTATGCTATCATCAGGGGTGCAGTGCTGCCGGAGCGTGCTGGAGCGCCGCTCCGGCACCTCTGTAAGAGGAAGTTTGGAGGAATTACCATAACAAGCAACAAAAAAATTGTCTCCATTAATTATCAACAGTTTCTTACTAGTCTTGTGAACAATTTGCAGCACCGTATGTTCACGACAACATCCATGAAAGGTTCTCAAACTTCTGAACCTCAAAGTATGTATAAATCACTGCTAAATGAAATGTATGTCCTTGAAAAAGACTACTGGCCTGATGAAATACCACCTAATTACGGAGAAGCTGAAATCTCATCTCTCTGTAAGAGGTTTAAGCTTTCTTCTTACTCTGTACTAAATGCCTTTAGAGACTATGTGGAAGATCATGGGCGCCGCATCCCCCAAGATTTACACCATTACTGAGCTGTTCACAAGTTATTCCTATTAGTACTGCTGAGTGTGAGAGGGGATTCAGTCACATGAACTTGATAATAATAACAACACGCTCAAGAATTCTCATAAATCATGTATCAGCGCTTATGTTTGTTAAACTACATGGACCTCCTCTAGTTCAGTGGAATCCTGAGCCATATGCCATATCATGGCTGCAGTACCACAGATCGGCAGATGACACCAGGACAAGAGTTGCTTCAGACCCCAGAAAACATATCATGCCTGACCCTTTGTGGAAATTATTGTGAAACTTCCCACTGGTGGTATTTGGTAAGAACTAAGTAGTTTTAACTTCTTAAATTGATAAAATACATGATTGCTCTTTTTTCTTTATTTGCTTGATAATTATATTTATTTTATGATAATTAGTGAGTGCAAACACGAAATACTTAGTCATCGTGTGGCATATATAGAAACAGGATAGGAAATGGCAGGCTTTTGTCAGGCCCACAGAGCTCCGGCACCTATAAAATTGGCACTGCACCCCTGGCTATCATGAACATGATTTTGGTGTGAAGGCTGAGTGGAATTTTTTTGCCACAAGTCATGGGAAAAATGCTTGTGATGGTATTGGAGGAACTATTAAGAGAGTTGTAGCAAAGGCTAGTTTGCAACATACTGATACTGGTCATATTCTAACACCAAGAGCTTTCTATGATTTTTGCAGTGAACACTAATTCAATTATTGTTTGCATGTTACAAAGGAGGAGGTTCATGCAGATAAATTCAATCTTTCTAGTAGGTTTAATGAAGCTTTACCTGTTAAAGGTACAAAGGGTTTCCACAGGTTTGTAACAGAGTCAGAAAACCTAATACAAGCTTATCAGACATCTGATTCTGATAATTGTAAATTGTTTAGAATAAGTACTGGGGCTGAACCAAATAAAGACAGTCAACTAGTTGAAAAAGATGAGTATCAAATTGGCCACTATGTTGCCTGTAAATATGATGATAAAGTTTGGTTTGGAATTATTTTCGACACTTCAGAAGAATATGGTGATTATAAAATCAGTTTCCTCACCTCATCAGGATCTACCACTCAGTATTATTTTCTGATGAAAGAGGATGTTAGATAAAACAAAGTAATATGATTTCTATCATGATGACACCAAATATCAAGCCTGGTGTTAAGATTATTTACTCTTTCAATCCAAAGAAAGTTCAAGAACTTAGTGCGAGTTTGAAACCAAAACTAGGATAAAAATCTGTTGAAAATTAATTATATATAAGCTTAGGTAGGTATAGATTATTAGCATTAAGAATTATTGCAAGGTATTAATTACCTAACAGCTTACATGAATTTGTAAAAATTAGTCTTTCAAGTAAAGGTAGCCATTTTGAAATCTGTAAATACCTATTTTATATGCGCACACCACACACACACACACTAGGGTGCATTAAACGCCCCATAATTTTCAAAAAGTTGTTGGATTTTAATGTCTATTCCCTCAAATGTTACACTTGTTGGTAGAAGTATGTATGCAAAAATAAATCAAATCGGAGGTGGTCCTGGGTGGCCACCGGCCACTTTATATATTTAGTAGTGATGCACCGAATATTCGGCAAATATTCAGTATTACTTATAATACTAAATACAAATATTCGGTATTACTATACTTACATTGATTGAAAGTTGAAAATGTATAAAACACAACGCCAATGTCACTACTCCAACTTTGCTCATTCCGCAAATTTGGCCTCACTTTGCGGTCACATTCAACCACTTGAAGAAGATTTTGGAAGTGGTCTTCTCCTCTTGCAGCTGAGACAAAATCAGTTGTGAGCTTTACTGCTCTCTCCGCAGGGTCATTCACAACATTTAACCCATCCACAATGGACTTGGCTGCCTTGAAGTGGTCATTGTTCTGCCAATTGTCAACATCCTCTGTTAGGAAGGTCATATCCAGGTGAAGAAGGTTTCACTGTAAACCACGAGTCCTCGTTCACAAGATCAGCCAGGGTTGTCGCTTCTGTAATTTTTGGAAATGACGGTTTGCCATATCCAGAACCGTAGCGGTGTTTTGGAGTGCTTGGCATTTCATCTGGTTGTATGGCCAGTAACACATCTGCAAGGGCACGACGCTCCTTTTGAGGTACTGCATTGCTGAACAGTGCCAAAACAACCAGTTCTGGGGTTAAATACCACAAATGTCTATCAAAGGCTTTCACAGCGCTGACTGAAATGATTGAGTTGACAGCTTTATAGTTGAGCAGAGTCTTGTATAAGCACAAATCAAACCATGGGGCATTTGAAGCAGACTGACATATGAGCCACCAATCACAATAAATATAAACAACAAAAACAACAAACTCCTTCAGTTTTTCCTGTTGATGTTGTGTTGTTACAGTTCCTCGAGGTAGTACAGAAATTTGCTCTTCAAGTAGGCATATTTTGATGGAATAAAGAATCTTTGACATCCACCTTGCTTTATGCATGGCCCCAGGTCTGTGGAGTGTTCCTTGTTTTGTGACATCATCATCGAGGACTACCTGGCAGAGTTGTGCCATTTCCTTGTAGTCTTCCCTACAGTATGAAGCGCTTGTGCGGATTGTGCTTAAAACCTTGTTTTTGCAGGATAAAAGCAGTTGTTGTGCATCGTCATTGTACATTGAAATGTCAATTTTGGTTAAACTTTCATCCTTTGCATGCGATATGCGTTCCCAATTCTTCTGGAATCTTTGGAACAAAGATGCTTCTGGAGACTTTGATGTCTCAATTTTGAGAGCGTCAAACACATGATCCAGGATTACCTCTCCAACATGATGGCGACATGCACACCACAGAAGAGCACGGTCCAGTTTTGATTGAATGGTAACACAGGCAGCTGTAACGTGTCCAGTGTTTGATGCTGTTGTGTCAAAACATAAGTTGACAACTGACTGTTTGCACTTCCATGAATGTAGAAACGTGTAAGTGTGCTCGGCAATGATGTCACCTGATGACATATCACTTCCACGAGGATATCTAGCCACTCCCAGTAGCTTTACATCAGTGGCATTCCCAACCAACACTGGCAATCTTTCTTCCTTGCCATTCTTGTTTGTGAGCGTATGCATCTGCTTGCCATCCCAGTGAAGTGTTGCAGCTGTTGGGGCGATCCAATTTTCTCGAATATCTTTGGCAATAGCACTTGTTATTGATCGTCGAGCCTTATCAGCAGTTGAATACGACTTGGCCACACGACGTGGATCACCTCCTGCCTCTTGAATTACAGCTTCGGTGAGCACAGCCTGTTGAACAGGAGTTATGTTTAGTCGAGTAGCAACAGACACGACTGAAGGCCTTTTCAGAATATCATGAGGAATAAAGGCAGACATACCTGCATATGTTGATCTGTGGTGACTACGCTTCCTTTGAAGCTCTGGAATTGCCTCTTCTTCAGTTTCTTCCAAGCTATCTGCAGAGGCACTATCACCAGAGCATACAGAACTTTTCATCTCTTGTACACTGGATGATTCATGACGTTCTCGTCTTGAAGCTTCCGCTAAGATGCGTTTTTCTTTTCTACGATCTTTATCAGCTTTCTTCTTGTCAACACTACCAAATGAGGCTACTCTGTCAGATTTCATTGACTCTAAAAATGCTCTATCTTCCTCATTCTTAATGTTTGTCATTGCATCTTTTGTCCATACACCAAAGGTCTTATCAAGACGTTCATTCATGGATTGCAACTTAGCCAAAGTGTTTGGAGATTCTCTGCGAGAAACAGGTATTTGACGTAATTTGTTATTGTCATTAAGAAGGTCAAGTATTAGTTTGCAGCATTGATGGTCTGAAAGCATAGGAATATTTGCTTTAGTGTAGAATGTTTTCAGCTGGATAAGGACTATGCTGGCAGATTTCCATTTGAGTGGCTGTGTTTGTTTGCCTTCACATATTTCTTTCTGGATGTGCCACATCACGCATCGAAGAACCTGCCGGCAAGTTGGGAGGCGGGCCCTGTCAATGTACCATCTCCTTCTGTAAGAGCATTGCCAAGACCAAAAATGGCACTTGCTAATCTGGTCTTCTTAGCTTCCATTGTTTCTGAAAGACAATAAAGGATATTATTAGACTATAAGTGAAGTTTCGTTTATGGTACATGTTTTATGTAAATCACCCCTTTAGGGTGCATCAAACGCCCTTAGGTTCTTGGATTTTAATGTCTATTCTCTCAAATGTTATGTAATCACCCCTTAGCAACTCTATATTAAAAGAAACAATGTAAGTAGTCAACTGTTGGTAAATAAAAAAAATAGATATTTTTACATAGCGCGGCCCCCGAAAATTGCCGCGAAAATATAAAAGTGACCGGTGGCCACCCAGGACCACCTCCGATTTAATTAATTTTTGGCATACACACTTCTAGCAACAAGTGTAACATTTGAGAGAATAGACATTAAAATCCAAGAACCTAAGGGCGTTTGATGCACCCTAACACACACACACACACACACACATATATTTCTTTTCATATATTGATAGAATAAGGTTGAAACTCATTTTTTGTATATATATGAAAATTTTTAAAAATCTGTAATTTAGGGGAGGGGCAGGACCCCTTCAAATGGAATAAAGCGTTGTAACTTTTTTTCTGTTAATTTCTGTTATTTTTTTCTACTTATGCTAATTTGTTATGTATGCAATTACCTTTCATAACACTTTAAATCATTGTTCTATGTCAATTAGGGGCTGAGTTATGGTGGTTTGAATATTTACAGTTTTCACCCCCCCCCCCTATAAAGGGGGGAGCATAACTTTTGAACCATAACTCCAATTGAGCCAATATTTGAAATTTGGTACTTACTAGCATAGACCATTCTATAAGCCAAATTTAAGCAAAATCTATGAGGGTGTGGGTTTTAACCACTGCATGATTTGTCATGGAATGACCCATTACTTTTTTGCTGATGCAAACTTGCTTAAAACTGTGAAAACCGAACATGCAAATCAACTGCTAGTTGAACAAACATACAATTAAATCTTGAGAAGACTCTAAAAGCCACTTCACACAACAGAGCCATCGCAAAATTTGTGGAAGGTAAAAAAAATGTACCTAAATTCTATAAGTGACCAAAAAAATTTTTGTAGATAAATATATACACCTCCAATCTTTCAAAGGCAGTGTATTCAAACAGCTTGAAAACTTTGGACCTTGATTTCAGCTCTCTCCTCCTATTGAGGCATGGGATGTTCTTACTGGCATCCACCAAGGTTGGTCCCTCCTTCCTGCATTTAAAAAAAAAAAAGTCTCGCACAAGCTATCTCATATTAACCAAGTTGTTTAATTTTCTTCACAATGGCAGAGGTCATATGATGGAGGGGACCTACAGCTTTATGGGGTATCTGAACAACTACACAAACGAAAACCCAGAGAGGCACCTTAATCACTGAAATCCTCGCCAAGACTCGAATCCCTGAGACCTTCATATCAACAGCCCAACGCAATCTTGTATGAGGCACATTTAAAAATTAAACAAATCTTCATGGCACATTTTATTGTTCCAATATTTTGCATAAGTTATAGTAACCCACTAAAAAAGAAAGCATATTGATGGTGATACTCCAAAAGCTGTTAAGTATCAAAACTTCGAGTTTAGAGAAAGAAAGAACTGAATAACTAATGTATGGAACATTTACAAATGAGGAAGAAAAAAGTGGATTCTAATTTTGCGCACAATTTACATTACAAAATTAGTAAATAAAAATTAAAAATTGGCATTTACAAAATTTCAGAATATCACCATAGATACAATGCAATCTTTCAGAAGAAAATCAAAACATAAAAAAAGTATAAAACCCAGTAATCCTTACAAAATATCAAAATTTGTACTAAATGAAATGATATATTTTCTAACACAGTTTCAAAGTTTATTTTATTGCAGTTTTATCTGTATTTGGGGAGTATGGTATGTCAAAGAGTCTACATAAAACCCATAATCATACCAAACTAGTGAATTATTAAATGTAGTAATACAAGACATACAGTAGTTTAATGTACATTATTTCCTTACTATCCTTATGTACTGTATTTTTCGGTGTATAAGACGCACCCCTATTTTCAAGGCCTTTTTTCAGGAAAAAAATTATGACCAACTGCCTAGTTGTCAAAAAATGTCCGTAATTTTCTACCAGCAAGGCTGACTTTTGTTAAAGCCCACCATCAAAAGTATGGTGATATGTTTTACTTACTTACTTACTCATTATAAGAAAATAGTATTAAGTATATGGGAGACTATACTATATGTTATGAAACATAAAGGTAAATCATTATGCAATACATACTTAGTGTAAAATTGGCCAAACCAATACACAGTCAGGAGGGAGTAAAGAGATGATGAATTTTTGTAAAAATCCATCAGTTCTTCTAGCCCATATAAAGGTAATATTATGACCTTTGGTGTATAGGATGCAGGGTGATTTTGAGACCCCTTTTTCTTGAAAAAAAAAGTGCATCTTATACACTGAAAAATACGGTAGCTCAGCTTTCTTTCTTTAATAATTACTAGCATTCAAATTCATTTTTATGAGGAATGAACAAGGTATGATTTTGTCTGCTCAAGAAGAATATTTCTTTATAGGAAATAATTAAATTATTGATTTACAATTCACTTCATAAAGAATATTTATATAAAAATAGAAGATCAGGTTATACATCAACCTAAACTTAACTTCAGAAATAGTTGTAACAACAACTATAAAGAAATTATAGCAATAAAAGCAAGAGTACAAAATAGCTTTACATACAATGGCAAAATACCTTTTAGAAAACCTTTGAATATAATAAAATAAAAATTAAATAGAATTACAAGTTCAGCTTTACTGTTCACCAACAATAAGTTTAAAACACATTTCCAATGATAATCTGTATTAAGACAAAATTGTTAAAGATCTGCGTTTTTCTGTGCCAGTCCAGTTCAATGAATGCACGTATGAGATAAAGAGACTAACAAAAACTTGTGATGATCTTGGTTAACAATAATAAAATATACGAACAAGAGGAGATTTCTCCAGTAAAGTGGATATAAGGAGATTTCTCATTCTTATACTTCTTAGTCTACAATTAATATACCAGATAACTTGGCATTATTTCCATACACAGGTCTTATACTACTGTATGGAATAGTTAGGATATTAAATTAAGCAATGACTGCAGTTGGTTAAAATAAAAGTTTCATTGTACATGCAAAATCAAAGATTATAAATAAATACTAATATAAGCATTATATGAAAATAAAATACTACAGATTTCAGTCTATCTTAAAACTAACAGCAAAAGAAATCAGTATAATTATGTTTGGTATAAACATTATTATAAAGTATTTTAAAATACTTGTTCTATATTTATTACAAATACATTATTACCTTATTTAAATTGCTTCTGTAATAGCAAGTTATTGTACAAAGGTATTTACAAATGACTTTTTAGTGGCAAGTATTCAATACATGCTTGACTGTATGAAAGGGCAATACTCATTTGAAAATACACTATGTACAATAAATTATGATACATTCAATAAATGAACTAACTATATCCAGTACTATAAATCATAGAAAAATTATTAGATTATTTAGAGTGATATATGTAGATAGTGTGTGATTTTTTTTTACTTATTAATCAAACCTTCCAATCTAAAATTTAAGGAGGTGGAGTGAGATCACAGTAGCTTTATGGAAGTGTTTTGGCATTTGGGATAGAAGCTGACAGAAGAGAGTGGTTCGCTTGGAGGGATCTGGGCACAGCATAGATCTTAAAATAGCAGCAACCTGATGAGTGAGAGTTTCTAATAATTCTTCATGTTGTGCTTGAAGTCCATAGATGGCTCTCCAAACAGTGCAAAATATAATGAGGCTCCCAAACTAAATATGTCGACTTTACTTCCATAAAAAGTATTGGATTTCATAAGTTCTGGCGCCATATATGTGAGAGTACCAGCTCTAAATTCTGATGTGAGATCACAGTAGCTTTATGGAAGTGTTTTGGCATTTGGGATAGAAGCTGACAGAAGAGAAAGTGGTTCGCTTGGAGGGATCTGGGCACAGCATAGATCTTAAAATAGCAGCAACCTGATGAGTGAGAGTTTCTAATAATTCTTCATGTTGTGCTTGAAGTCCATAGATGGCTGTTGTTGATTTGATTTTATTTCTAGTAAATTCTTGGAAAGGTGGCTCTCCAAACAGTGCAAAATATAATGAGGCTCCCAAACTAAATATGTCAACTTTACTTCCATAAAAAGTATTGGATTTCATAAGTTCTGGCGCCATATATGTGAGAGTACCAGCTCTAAATTCTGATGTGTTCAAAAGTTTTCCTGGCGCCCAAGTAGCTGCCAGTCCCAAATCAATAATTTTTATGCAAAGATTTCTGGCCTTGCTCACTACCATAATATTATCAGGTTTTACGTCTCTATGTAAAATACCAACATTATGCAAATGCTGAAGGCCGCTTGCAGCCTGTCGCAAAATAATAAATGATACATTTTCTGATAAACCTGGTTCTCCTTGTTCTTGAACTAAGGCAAAAAGAGATGTATTTCCAAGATCTTCTAAGCAGATATATAGAGTGCCTGAAGGACCTCTCCCAACATCAAGGAGTGAAACTATAGCTGGGTGTGATATTTTTGAAAGTACAGAAGCTTCATGGGTCAATGCTGCTTGCCATAAAGAATCTTTAACATGATCACATTCTGTATGATCGTCTCCTCCTTTACACTGTTCACCAGCTGCCCATGGGGCATGTTTCATTGCTACATCCAAACCTAATTCTAGATTTTTTGCTCTGGAGACCCATCCATATCTTCCTCGACCTACAACAGATCCCACCAAGTATTTACCAATCACAACCATAATAATAATAATAATGAGATAATCACAAAATTAACTTTGTACTTTTAAAACTCCACCTCCTTAATTTTTACATATAATTTGAATCGCACAAAGTATTCATAGTTCCATATAAAAAACTAATTTTTACAAAAACCTTCTTACTAAAGATTAAGGATTATATAGTAATATATGTAGAACTATAGCTAGAAATAATTATACAACTTCTAGTAGAAGGTGTTTCATCATATCCCATTCCACACACATTTTGAATGTTCTCGTAGAAATTTAAATCAAACTTCAAAACAAGATTTAATAGGGTAAAAAATTCATGAAACTGTCGAGAACTCCTGCAAAAGGAAGAAGATCTGTTGAAATAAAATATATAGTTATGCAAGTGTGTACATATACTAATAACCATATTGATAGTATAGGCCTAAATTTAAAACTCAAGAATTTATAGGCCTTAACCCTTTAATGCCTTTGGTCCACATCAGTGGACAATTTTATGTCCTGACTCATTATTAAATAATGCACAATATCTGATTGGTTTATATCCACAAATACTTCTTGGACAAATTGTGCACCAGTGTGACAAAAGAGGGCAGTATTTTCTTTCAGTGGGACTATCATATAGTTCCTAGAATGTCCACTGTGCACATATGTGGACACTTTGTAAGAGTACTTCAGAATATAGAAAATAAAACTCAATCACAACTGTGTGTGAATAAATTTAAATCAGTTCATTTATATTAATACCTTGCCAATTCAAAACCAGGAGGGTGTTTCAGGCACTAAGGATTAATAACTATTACAATAAGCCTATTCTTCAACCAGACTGAACTAGTTAAATGAACTAGTTAATGAGTTAAATTGTATAAATTGGGCGGAGTTTTTTGAGCTTCAACCAAAGTAAATCTACACACTATGTATGGGAAAAGTTAAAAAATAAATTAAAAGATGTCCAAAGTAAATATATTCCTCAGCGTAAAATAAGAACCAGAAATAACAGAGAACCCTGGATAAATCTGTCTATTAAGAAAGGAATAAAGATAAGAGAAAGGCCTTCAGCAAATTTAAGAGAACTCAAAATGAAATGGACCTTGAAATCTATAAAAATAAAAGACAAGAAAGCAAGAAAACTTATAAGAGATAGTAAATGCAATTTAGAGAGAAACTTAGCCAAAAATTGTAAAGGAAATCCCAAAAAGTCTTGTCATTCAACTTGAAAAATAAATCTAATAAAAAAATTGGACCCCTTCATGCTGATGACAAAATTATTGGAGAAGATTTTGAAATTACTGAGGAGCTAAATAGATATTTCTGCTCAGTATTTACGAAGGAAAATGTAAATACAATTCCAGATTTTACACTGGTAACACAAGATAGAGAGATAAATCATATAAATATTGAGGAAGTGGATATTTTGAGCAATTGACAGGCTAAACATAGATAAGTCACCAGGACCTGATGAAATTTATCTTATAGTAGTAAAGGAAGCAAAATATAGCATAGCCCAAGCACTTAAAATACTTTTCAACCTTTCATTGATTAACAGCAAAGTCCCAGAGGACTGGAAAACAGCAAATATGGTCCCACTTTTCAAAAAAGGAAACAAAAACTTAGCTAAAAACTATAGACCAATTAGTTTAACTTCTATTATTTGCAAATTACTTAAAAGTGTCATCAGAGACAAAATTACAATATTCTTAGAAGATGAAGGATTAATTAGTAATAGCCAACATGACCTTCAAAATGGCAGGTCATGTTTGATAAACTTAATTGAGTTTTATGATAGTATGTTGAAGCATATAGAATAATAAAGAATCTGTAGATATTGTGTACTTAGATTTTGCCAAAGCTTTTGATACAGTTCCTCATAAGCAGTTGCTTGTTAAAGTTAGAGCTTATGGAATAAAAGGGACAGTAGCAAATTGGAGTGAAGAATGGCTTGGAGAAAGAGAACAGAGAGTCTAGTTAAATGGGACTAGGTCTACATGGAGCCCTGTTCTGAGTGGAGTCCCACAGGGGTCAGTACTTGGACCTCTACTTTTTATTATTTATATCAATGACTTGGAAAAGGGTCTAACTAGTAAAACTTCAACATTTGCAGATGATACAAAATTGGGACAAAAATGCAAGATCTTTAACAGGTGCCATGAAAATGCAAAAGGACATTGGATAGAGTAGTTGCTTGGGCAGATAGATGGGAGACGAAATTTAATGTGGAAAAGTGTAAAGTTATGTTGGTCATAACAATCCAGAATTTGAGTATAATATGGGTGAAAGCTGGATAAATAAAGAAAAAAAAAGCAGAGATTTGGGTGTCATTGTGAATCATGATCTTAAACCTACAAATCATTGTATTGAAATTAGAAATAAGGCTAATACTAGAATGAACCTAATGCAAAAATATATAGAATATAAATCACCAGAAAATACTTCATATGTGAGGCCTCTTCTTGAGTATTGCATTTAGTTCAGCAGTCCTTACTTAGAGCAAGACAAAGACAGACTAGAAAAAGTACAAGAGAGAGCCACCAGGATGATACCATGCCTTAGACACCTCAGCTACAAAGAGAAATTGGAGAACCTAAACATGTTTTCCCTAAAGCAAAGAAGGTTATGAGGTGATATGATAGAAGTACATAAAATAACAAACGAGTTAGATAATATAGACTTCCACTCTCTTTTTACAAAGGATCACAATGATAGGACAAGAGGCCATAGGCTTAAGCTTTTTCAGCAAAGATGTAAATCTCAGTTAGTACAATAGTTTTTCAAATAGAGTAGTAAAATTCTGGAATAGCTTAGATGAAGAAGTTGTGAGTTCCCATACTTTGGAGACTTTTAAGAATAAACTAAATAAATTAATGACTGAAAGAAGTATCTGGTTGGATAATTATGTAGTGCCTAATATATATATTATTTTATTAATTTATTTATCTAATCTACAATATATATTAAAAAGACATCTTTATTTCACAGAAAGTTCAGATATGAGAGATAATAATGACATATTAGAATTTTCTCCATTTTAATTTTAGATCTTTCCATTATTTCTTAACAGCAGATTTCAGCTTTATTTAGACCTACCTCAAATTTTAATTTCTAAGATGCCAAAGAGTTATAGAGGTGGAAGATCTAAAGCTAGCAAATGGGATGAGGTGACTTTATTAAGTGATCAGCCTACTACAGTACTATGCAATTATTGCAAAGAAAGTATCACTCAAAAAATTGAGAGAGTGAAACATCATCTAGAGAAATGCAGTAAAAGAAAAGTGGAATGTTTTGAAAATGAGGCAAGAGGTATGCCAAGACTCGAATTTGGAGCATCAGTTGAAACTGATTCACTTCTTCCAACTTTGGCTTCTGGCAAAGATGATCCAAAGATTATAAGTGAAAATGTGCCTGAAATGAGTGACACCAGTACAGGTTCTTCATCATCCACATTCTGTCATTCAACACCAATAAAGCATAAAAGGCAAAGATCAATTACACATTTGTGGTAAGAACGACTGTGGACCAAAAGGAAAAATTAGATTTACGAGTTGCAAGGTTCTTTTTTTCAGCTAACATACCCTTCAACGTTTTAGAAAATAAAGAATTTATAAAATTAATCAAAGGTCTAAGATCAGAGTATGAACCACCAAACAGGAAAAGGTTGGCATCTGATCTGTTAATAAAAGTTAATGATGAAGTAATCCATGAAATGGAGAATGACCTTAATCTTGATGATTGTACCATTACCCTTATACAAGATGGCTAGAGTTCAGTCGGTAATGATCCTATTATTGCGCACAGTATTCATAATGGAAAAAAGCCATATCTGATTTCAGCAGCAGATGCGATGGATTGGGGGACACTATTAAAAGATTAGCTGTAAAAGCAAGCCTCCAAAGACCATATGATAACCAAATAATAACACCCTGAAATTTGTTTGAATTTGCTAACTGTAACATTAAAAAATTAATTTTTAATTTTTAACAACTAAAGACCATCAAAGAGAAGAAGAATTTTTAAAAGACCAAAATTCAAAAGCCAAAATCGTTTCCGGAACTCAAAATTGCACCATGTGAAACCTGTTTCACTTTCATCAATTACTGTTAAAAGATATTCAGCATCTAATGAGTCAAAATCATAAAAGTAACTGAGGAAGAGGAAATGATAGAAGAAAATTATATAAAGGTTTGTTGCTATAGATTATGATGACCACTGGTGGTTGTCATATGTTTTGGAAAATCAACAGAATCCAGAGAGGTGAAGGTGTCATTCTTACACCCTCATGGTCCCAATCCTTCATTTTTCTATCCCCAACATCCAGATTATTTTGACAAGAAGATTTTCAAGTGTCATCAGAAAAGTTGATGTAATGATGAGAAATGGGAGTGTACAATTTAGTAAAAGAAGATGTACCAAAAGTCTCTAAATCTCATAAAGAATTACTTCAAAGAAAGATAACCTAAAATACCTATTTAAATTTAGAATTTTCAAATTAACAACCATCTAACCCATGCTATATGACAATAATTTAATGTAATCACTAGCAATTCGCTTTCATAATTTCTCTATTTAATTTCAGATTTAGCCAATAATTTTTCTTTATGTAACAAACTTTAATTATTTTTACAGAACAACTAAAGGGGATCACAAAATTTTACAAGAAGGCAAGATGTCTCTTTTCAATTGGGCTGATGAAAATAATATTAAATTCAATTCAAATAAATTCAAACATGCTATTCTTCTAGAATAAATGCTAAAATTACTAGAAAGTACCACACTCAAAACAAATTAATTAGTTTTTATATGTTTGGAAAATTTTAGAAAAAATCTCCCCTACATAGACAAAAAATAGGTACACCTATAGGTGCCAAATTTAAAGCTCCAAATTAGTTATTTTATTTGTCATAATGCTGTATATACTTTCAAACAAAAAGTTACCCCACATCATTTTTCATAGGAATAGCAACAATTTTTTCATTTTCTGTCATTTTTTTTAAAAAATTTGTCATACTGAAAGTGCTATATTTCTCAAGTATTTGCCAGAGAATAATGAAATTTTTACACAATGTTGTGCTTGGATAGAGGTAGGTACCTTGGGACAAAACATTTTAAAAATCAGAGATGATATTTTTTTTATTCAAGTTCAAATATTTCCAACTTCTATAACTTTTTTTATGAATCATTTAGGAGATATATTTCAAGATAGACAAAAGATTCTACTCATTTCAAGCTTTAAAATGATAAAAATGAAGTAAATCAGTCCAGTAGAAGCCAAGATATGGCAATTTAGATATATTAAATTTCAAAAAAACTGGTCAAAAGGTCAACTTTCGTGACCTCATATCTCAGCACCCTGAGGTCACAGAGGTTTGAAATTTTGGGTATCTACATTTCTCATAAGAGTCCTTAAGTGTACTAAGTATAAACAAAATCAGAGATAGTTGACATTTTTGGTGTCTGATTTGACATGGAATGACCCACAATATCTTGTAGGTCTCTATCATGTCACCTCTGGCTCTCCTGTAAGCTAATGTAGGTAAGTTCAGTCTCCTTAATCTCTCTTCATAAGGCAGGTCCCTCAGTGATGGTACTATCTTTGTCACCCATCATTGAACATTCTCAACTGCATCAATATCCTTCATCAAATATGGCACCCACATCTGGTTGGGTAATTATTGAATGTTTCACCAACACTGAAATTAATATCCAAAATACATTTTTCTAATGTATTTTGGTGTCCTGTTCAAATATGACCTTCATATCTTGCACAAATGAACCGAAACAAAGTTATAAAACATTAAATTTTTCCAATGTTTTAGTTTATTTTTGCTAGAAATGAAGGTCATATATGAACCAAACACACCAAAATACACTAGAAAAATGTATTTTGGATATTAAAAAAAAAATGGGCTAGGTCAACTGTATGCCCTTGACAATTGGTTAGGTTAAGTTGTGATATTTTCATTAAAACTAACAAAAATAACAACTTAACCTAACCAATTGTCAAGGGCATAAAGTTGACCTAACTGGGCATTCAATTAATCTAACCAGGTATGGGTACCCCATAATGAATTTGGGACCCAGAAAGGTAAGTAATACCCCTAATCTAACCTAGGCCTAGATAACGTTTTACTCAGACTGGGAGCTCCCACCACAAACAAGCATCCTAAAGTGACTGTTGAATTCAAATTTCAGCCACCAGACCTGTGCAGGAGTATCACGTGACAATGACATTTATGCATGCCATGCTCTGATTGGCCAATGTAGGTATATCATCATATGGAACCTATAATTTTTCTACTATTTATAACTTTCTTAATAAGCATTTGCACAAGATATGGATTGCAGATTTGAACAAAACATAGTAAAATACAGGAATACCTCAAAATTTGTCATTTTAAATTCTGTCATTTTGCAGATTCATTGTCAATCTTTTACTACCTATAGTTTTGCAATCTGTCATCCATATTCGCAGATTTTTTTTTTTTTTTTTAAATGTGAAAAAAAAAAAAAAAAAAAAAAAAAAAAAAAAATCGAAATTGACAAAATTCAACTGTTTACCAACACAATATACATTATATTTTGCCAAAAAATGAGTAGAATTTGATTAATTAATCAGTGCTGGTTAAGTGTGCGGTCTACCTACGATTCGGTGGTCTACCTTTTACTTATAGCTTCTTATCTTGTTTACTAACTGTTTGTTTACATCCCATTGTCAATCGCCCTTGACGATTGGTTAGGTTTAGTCATGATATTTTCGTTAGTTTTAACGAAAATATCATGATTAAACCTAACCAGCACCAATTAATCTGTTTAATAACATAATATAGCAAAATGTTTTCTCATTGAAACCTGTTATAATCTACCTCAAATTTTGTCATTTTGTATTCATGTTATTCTAGAACGAATTAACAATGAATTTTGAGGTATTCCTGTACCCTAAGAACTTATGGTTATGCCTTCAAGGTTACTGTTGGTGGAACATTCAATAATAACCAATGTGGTTAGCGTATTCTAAGAAAATTAAAAAACAGACTTGTTGACTTGATCTACAAAAATAGTCATAGAGTAGTAGATTTTTGGAATGACTTGCCATATGATGTGGTAAACAGTAGCTCATTAGTTAATTTTAAGAAAAATTTAGACATTTTCATGAGTGAAAGAGAGAGAACTTTTGTAGATTGTACATATTGTATTGCTTCAGTTATGTAAACTACTGTGGTGGTAGTAAATAGTTGTATATTAATTAGCTAACTTGAGTTTGACATTTTGCAAGATTTTATTATTATTAAAATGTAGCTCATGAGTTGGATTAACCTTGATAGGCACAAGTGGCTTCATGTTTTCCAAATGAAATGTAATGTACTTTTTCAGTCAAAGAGTACTGTAGTAGATTTTTGGAATGACTTGCCAGATGATGTGGTAAACAGTAGCCCCCTAGTGAGTTTTAAGAAAGATTTACACATTTCATTGGTATGACTAATTACTGGGGATGTACCGATATATCAGTAGCTTTTTATTGATATCAGTACCAGCCAATATTTCAAAAGTACAATTTTTCCAAAATTATGAATAAAAGACTATTTAGAGGATGAAATTTCCAATATTTTATTGTTTTAGCACTTCACATACAATATATATAAAAGACCATGTGCCTCAGTCAGTGGCGACTGGCGTATAGGAGCGATGGAGCGGTCGCTCCCCCTTGCTTGAAACGATAAATATTAATTTAACAGATAAAAAATATATAATTTTAAGATATTAAAAAAAATATTCTTGAAATATATTTTAAAAATTCATGTGGCATATCATGATTCATGAGGCATTTTGAGTAAGCCTTCATACAGTACATAATATTCTAAACTTATAGCACAGCTTCAACCAGCGTACTGCTGTTTGAATACAAAATAATATTGCAGCCGAATGGAGCAATAGATTTTTCGCTCAAGTAAATATAAATTATATTTTACTGTTGTAATGAAAATATAAGTACAATCGCGAATTTTTTTATAATAATAACTTTATTTTTACTAATAGTTACTTCAGTAATAATGATATAAGCCATTTATATGATTTTATTGAAATTATTACTTATTTGTAATTAACTAGAATTGTACGTCTGGCATGCATAGCCGCATATGTTAATACAAGTACCCTTGTGAGCGACAGTTGGATTCGCGCTAGCCTATTGTGAGTCAGTGTTGTCGTACAATTTTATGAAATCGCACTCCCATACATTTATACCACGAGTCGCCACTGGCCTCAGTGATGTAGTGATTAGCATTGCTGACAAATCCATCAACCTCATGTTCAAGACCCGGTGACAGCAGCCGTCACACAGCAAAACCCAGCTATTCATCCTTCCACACAATAAAGAAAGTGGTTGATAGATAAATGGATACCCTAGGTGGCCTTGTGGTTAAGACACTAGGCTGCTGATGGGGCATGGTTCAGATTCCACATTAAACTGTAGGTCTAAGGTGGAGTGAAAAGCTTGACCTTCATCTCAATGAACAATTCGGGAGGAAGCTAACCAAGTTTTTATATATAATATATATACCTATTATATACAAAAATCATGCTATTAATACACACATCTTTAAATAGGTCAAGATATGGACAAGTGTAAATCCTTTGAGGGTACTTACGTATTATTGGGACTACCAAACTGTTTATGTATTTTTGCTCTTGTCATTTTGTTTAAACTAACAAAAATATCAACTTAACCTAACCAATCATCAAGGGCATACAGTTGACCTAATTGGGCATTCAATTAACCTAACTGGGCATTCAGTTGACCTAATTGGGCATTTTGTTTTATTTTGTTTTTCGTAGCTAACCTAACCTAAAATCTTTCCTTTTTTTCAGATCATTAGAAATTTTCAACCATGAAATGCCTGGTTAGGTCAACTGAATGCTCAGTTAGGTCAACTATATGCCCTTGATGATTGGTTAGGTTAAGTTGTGATATTTTCGTTAGTTTAAATGAAAATGATGAGAGCAAAAATACATAATAAACAGTTTGGTAGTCCCGATAATACGTAAGTACCCCTTTGAGAAATAGGTATAAAGCCTAGAAAACCAAAAAACTATCTTGTAGTCATAGCTCACAATATTAACCCAGCTAGCTGATTAAAAACACATTATACTGAGCCCAACATAGGCCTGCAGTCCAACTGTAAAACAAACAAAACTGACATCTAATGCAGTATTGCCATCTTTTATGAAAAGGATTATTACCTTGTTGCCAAATTTTTAACACAGAAAATAAATTATAAATAGGTTACAAAAATATGACAAACTAATAAACCCTAGCTGGATATTGGTATCAGCTATTGGCCAATACTATTTTTAATTATCGCTATCAGTTATCGATTAAAAAGCAATATTGGTACATCTCTACTAATTACCATACCAGACCTCATTAGACCACACTGGGACAAAATATTAATAATATACTCATCAAAATCAGTAATAAAGCAATGTTATATGCATTAGATGTAGATATACTATTTGACCAGCACTGGCTAAATAGTCTCCCAGGCTATTTAGCCAGCAGTCCTATGCACATATGGGCTTTTTACAGGTTTTGTATCATTTCTAAAAATTTACCATAATCCTCATCTACATTTACATTAATAAAATAAAATAAAATTTCTTAATTTTAAATATTAACAACTTGTTTTAGGTTTTGAAGTGCTGTAATAATTGAATGCCTAGTTAGGTCAACTGTACACCCTACACAATTGGTTAGGTACAGTATATCAAAGTTTTTATATATAATATATATATATAAGATAGCTGCTGTAGACCTTTAGGTAATTATGTATATAGACACATTCAGTCATTTTATACACCAAAATATTTTTCTAGTAGTATTTGATGTGATTTGTTCAAATCTGACCTCCATTTCCCTCGGAAATGAGATCCAACAAAGTTATAGTACTTTGAAGTTTGGCTCATTTTCAAGGGAAATGGAGGTCAAAATCTAAGCAAAACACATGAAATATTACTAGAAAAATGTATTTGGTATTAACCAGAAAGGTTTGCTCTTGTCATTTTCATTTAAACTAATGAAAATACCACGACTTGGCCTAACCGGGCATTCAGTTGACCTAACCGGGCATTCAGTTGACCTAACCGGGCATTCAGTTGACCTAACCAGGCATTCAGTTGACCTAACCAGGCATTCAGTTGACCTAACCAGGCATTCATTTAATACATAATTACTGTAAATATTTCTATTGCTCCAGTCATTAGAATGCACTTCATATATTAAATCCTCAAAATAATATTTGCACCCTTCACATGTCATCGCGACCAATATCTATGAAAAACTAACATAAGTGGAAGTAGCAACCTAAAAAGCCTAAAAAGTCATGTTTTGGTAATTATTCATTTTTTGACCCACTTTCTTTTTATAATGAGAGCAAACTTTTCTGGTCAATTTTGAGGTGTTCTGCACGAATCTGCCATCTGTTTCCTGTGCAAATGCATAGTTTTCAAGATATTGTCATCTTGAAACTACGCATTTGCACAGGAAATGGATGGCAGTTTCGTACAAAGCACCTCAAAATTAACCAGAAAAGTTTGCACTCATCATTTTCATTTAAACTAACGAATTTAAACGAAAATATCATGACTTAACCTAACAAATCATCAAGGGCGTACAGTTGACCTAACCGGTGTCACGTACTGAACTGTCCGCAAAATATTAGGACCGATCAATTTGTGATGCGTGATCTTTACGGGGCAGAGCCCCATACCCCCCCCCCCCCCCCCCCCCCCCCGAGACCTAAATTATACAAATGATAATGTAATAACATGTGCCAACCTTGCATGGGTAGTCCGCTAAATTTTGCCTGCCCTTAAACTGAAATGACACTTTTATTTTTAGGATTTTTTTTACGGCACCTAAAGACCTGGTCTTTTCAGTAATTATGTGTTTTAAGTAACTCAGTCATTTTACACACCAAAATACATTTTTCTAGTAGTATTTGATGTGATTTGTTCAAATATGACCTCCATTTCCATCGGAAATGAGATCCAACAAAGCTATAGTACTTTGAAGTCGATTGAACGACATTTTAGCGTTGGAAATTCAAAAATAAAAAATATAAAACCCTATACCGATCAATTTGTGATGCGTGATCTTTACGTGGGCTCTGCCCCCATACCCCCGAGACCTAAATTATACAAATGATAATGTAATAACATATTCAATATTTCTATTGCTCAGAAGTCATTAGAATGCACTTCGTATATTAAATCCTCAAAATAATATTCGCACTGTTCACATGTCATCGCCACAAACATCTATCAAAAACTAACAGAAGTAGACTAGCAACTTAAAAGGCCTAAGAACTTAAAAAGTCTAGCTCATATATCATATTCTCATGACACACCAATCAAATATTAGAAGGGCGGGAAAAAAATGCAAAAATGTCATAATATTCAAATGTACATAATTTGTTAAGTACGCATCTGTGAGCATAGTGACTTGTATGAAAATGATGAGAAAATTATACTTTAATATTTTATAATTATATTTGCTTTTGATATTCTGAGTACGATAAAACTCATATTAACCATCTTTTCTTAAAATACAAGCACTATTGCATTAGGCAGGTCACGGATGTTTTAATTATTCCGTGATTGAAAAAAGGTCTAAACTCTTGTCTTCATCGAGGGCCAACTATGGCGGATCACGTCTTCAAAATCAAATATGCATAACTGACACATCATACTTCGTCACAAAAAACCAAATTGAACAGAGTTCAACAGACAAACATTTGCTAAAAATGATTTATTTGTAAAACAGGGACAAATTGAATACGCAGACAGAAGTAGCCAGAATCACCAAAAATAAGAAATATTCACCAAATAGTCCGATATATTATATATATATATATATTATATATACTATATATATATATATATATATTTAAAAAACACTAAAAATAGGAAATATATTTTAATAAAAAAAACATATTTTATACAAATTGCACAAGATAATATATATATTTTCTATTCAGTTTTGATTGGTTATTCACTATATATTGCTGTTATAGGTGGGTGTGACTGGGTCAAAAAATGAATAATAACCCATGTTTCATGATGTCACCAGGCAAATATTGGAAGGCGGGAAAAAATACCGCAAAGATGTCATAATATTCAAATCTACATGGTAATTATATAGAAAATGGCGCAACCAGAAGTATGATGTAAAAAAACATTTATAGGTCAATTTCGATGTGCTGAAGCCAAATCTGAACCATTTGGTGTGCAAATGCTTCAAATTAGAGTAAATGTTATTTATATTTTACTCTTATTTTGAAGCATTTGCCTAAAAAATGGCTAACAAGCACATGAAAACTAACCTAACCTAACCTAAGAGTAAAATAATCAAATCAACTTACCTTTAACTTAAACATTGGGAGGATACAACTTTGCCGCAGCTTTGAGGAAAAAATGAAGTCTCTGATCACTAGGGACGTTATGTAAAAATAAATCTCTTTCTATACCGCCAAATGCCCAAACCCCATCAACACAGCGCCCTCTATGGTATTTAGCAGGGTTGTGGAGTCGGAGTCGGAGAGTCGCACGTTTCAGGGCGGAGTCGGAGTCGGTAAAAAACTTCCGACTCCGACTCCAATTTCTGTGTCCTGTGTCACCCTTAATTTCTAAATCCTAAATACTAACATTTAGGTTATTTAGTTTTTTGGTTAATAAACCTTATTCATTGATAGCCCAGCCCCTAGATTAAGTTTTTTTAATATTTTTTTTTACATTTTCAGAATATACAATTAATATTTATTTAAATATAAAATATAAAATATAAAATTTCACACTTAGTGTGGTGGTAATGAAATGTCTTATTATTATGATAATTATAAAGTGAAACACTAGAGGAGTCGGAGTCGTATATTTAAAATGTGAGGAGTCGGAGTCGGATTTTTAGATTTTTTACAATGTGTGGAGTCGGAGTCGGAGTCGGAGTCAAATTTTTGACAATGTGTGGAGTCGGAGTTGGAGTCGGAAAATTTTGGACCGACTCCACAACCCTGGTATTTAGTTTTCCCAAATTTGGATTCGTCTATCTCCATAATAATGTTGTCACCTCCAATAGGTTCTTGGTTATCGTGCCAAAATTCACATACCTCCACGCACATCGACTTCCAATCAACCACTGAATTTGGGCTAAGCTTGAGTTGAGACTCGCAGTATTGTTGTGAAAAATGTTTCATTAGAAAAATATTTATAAATAATAAATTTTTCCAAGGAGGAATATGTACGCATTCTAACCACGTGTTTTTAAAAATACTTTGATAGAAAGAACATTTGCGTTTTCTTTTATTTTTAAGATTAGTTTTTGCTTGCGGCATTCAAATTGATGTTTATCACGACGTATGTTGCAATTAAACCACACGTTGGGCACAACAACTCAGAAAGCAAAACACCATGTTTTTGGAAAATAGAATTGCTTCTTCATCATTTTCGTAAAACTTTACAATAGCTTCAATGTATCTAACAGAACACCTTCACACTCCATTGCTATACCAACATTAAAAGGGCGCATTTTAAAAGGGTTATAAAATTGCTTCTGTTAAGAACTACTTTGACTCGTGGAGCAAAATTATTAGAACCAAAACATAAATGATGGGCAAATGAATGAACTTCAAAAATTTGTAATTTTATTTATAATCTGTAAAAATGTAATTTGCACACCAAATGGTTAACAGATTTGGCTTCAGCACATCGAAATTGACCTAATAAAATGTTTTTTACATCATACTTCGGGTTGCGCCGTTTTCTATATAATTACCTTATTTGGTAATTATATTTGCTTTTGATATTCTGAACGTGACGATACTCATATTATCCAACTTTTAAAACTTGCCAAAATTTATACCCATAATCAGAAGAAATTATATCTAATGCATATAAAATTACTTTATTTTTAATTCTGACGAGTATATTATTATTTTGTCCCAGTGCAGTCTAGCGAGGCCCAATGCAGTCCAGTATGGTAATTAGATAGACCCTACTTTCATGAATGAAAGAGGCAATTTCTAGATTGTAAATTGTGTATATTCTTAGCTTAAGTTATGTAGGCTACTTTGGTAGCTCTGTAAATAATTGTATGTTAATTAGCTGAGGTAAGATTGACAGTTTGCACAACTTTATAAAATATAGCTCATGACTTCATGTTTTCCAAATGAAATGTATTTCTCCTAGAATGGAGGTCTTTGCCAGTTTTGGTTAGGTTTGTAATTAGAACACGTGGACTGTCTCTGAAATGTGCCTGGATTTTGGAATTTTACCAATCAATCAGAAATAAGGCCTAGGCCAAACTGAGAAGGTTGGCAGATATTTACCAGATCTGGTGCATCACTTTTAAAGCTAAAATATTTATTTTATATCTGCTAGGCCTGGACTCCAGGCCTAGAGTCACTTTTGTAAGTTTTGTTATTTGCATCACTTTTTTCTATTTTCTGTAAGATTTAGTCACTTTAACCCACTGACTACTAGTTACTTGGATTCCTGCCTAACCATCACTCCTGCCCAGTGGCTTCTTGTTTTCGAAATTAAATGATTATATAATGCTAGGTAGCTTTGGTTTGTAAACACAGTCATAGCACAGTGTAGGTATATATACACAGTGTTGGGCTTTCAGCATTTTCAGCCTGCACGGGAATCCGACTGAGTCAGCGAGCAGCTGTTGGCCCTGAGTGACTCTTGATTCTGATCCTCCAACGTTGTTATGTGTCCCCAATTTTCTTTTTACGCTATTGCTGACGTTATTCCTCAAATGGAAGTTTCTGCATTGTTGCAGAGTATCGCGACACATTTTAAAGCATTTTACTTTTATTTACAATAACCACTATAATTCACCAAAAAGGTGTTTGTCTGTCTGTTCAAAGAAAAAACTTTTACGTTTCTGGACCGATTTCGGCCAGACTTCGTACGGTGGATGGGTGATGAGTAATGAACAAAAATATGTATGTGACCACCCACGCTCTCCACCAATTACTGGGCCCGAAGGCCCCAGCACCGCCACAAAACTATAGAAAAGAACGCAGCCATGAAAAACTTGAGCTTCACATTGTGTCAAGATTTGTGAAGCTTAAGATTTTCATGACTATAGTTTCATTTGAAAATCAAATTGGTGAATAAACTTAGGGATCAAGTAAAGATAAGCACCCCCAGCCTTCTTTAATTAGCCTTATAATGCTAACTAACGAAAATATCACGACCTAACCTAACCAATCGTTAAGTCAACTGTACGCCCTTGACGATTGGTTAGGTTAGGTCGTGATATTTTCGTTAGTTAGCCTTATAAGGCTAATTAAAGAAGGCTGGGGGTGCTTATCTTTACTTGATCCAAACTTAGAAAAGAATGTACCCATCAAAAAAATGAGCTACGTATCGGAAGCCATAAGTAAAAAAAAAAAATGCGACAAGTTGTATTTGAAATTTAACTGCTTCGTGAGCTTCAAGTAAAATCTGTGAAGCTGCATTTAAAATTTAAGTGATTTGTGAGCTAAATGTAAATGTTAAACTCTAGCTTGCTTAGAGAATATCTCGCCGTAGGACGGGTATTTTTGCTAATCTTACTATAATTAAATGAAAATTGCAAGAAGGAAAGGAGCACAAATGAACCTAACGATAGGAAATCGGACCTTAGAAGAAGCTGAGCAGTTTAAATATCTGGAAAGTTTATTAACCAACAATGGAGATTGCAATAAGGAAGTAAGATCTAAACTTGGTATGGGTATGGAAAAACTATATATGCTTACAACATGGTATCGTATGCAGTGGCGGACCTACATTTTTGGGACCCTGAAGCATGGGCGCCCGCAGGTAGGGGCAAGGGGGGGCGCTTGCCTCCCCCTGGAAATGCCAAGAAAATATATTAAATATTTTCTAAGAAAATATTCATATCCTAAACTTGCTGAAAAGTATCCAACTGCCTCCTAAAGGGTGAAAATTTTTATTTGTGTGCATGATAAAAGGTTGCTACCTTTTTATATGTTCACCGGGAAAAAATCAACTCCAACAAAACTGATTTTATGGAAAAGGTTGTTCATAATTTTGGTAGTGACCGCAGACGACTACAATTCCTATTCAAATGAGCAGTGTAGGTGATGCTCGAAACACCGTTTTCAAATTAGGTACAACATTTACTTCAGTGTGCTTTTTTCTTCATTCTATCATGTTTCTGTTATAAATAAAATAAATGATTGTTATCATGTGCATTGTATGTATATACAATATATATTTGCATTTTCCATTACAGAAAATGCAACACTAAACTTGCTTAGAATTAACCTGCTGGTTCCTAAGGGGTCAAAAGTTTTTTGCTTGCTCCGGTCCCTACCTATTAATACATTAAATTTTGCCCCCCCTTGGAAAAAATCCTGCGGGCGCCCATGCCCTGAAGCTTGAACTGTTATGGGGGCCCCTTCGCAACCAGCAACAATAGGGCAACATCCAACAAGGTTCAAAGGGCCTTGCTGCCCTTGCAAGGACCTCGAGGCCCAAATGGCGGAGAACGGGGTGGTGGGGTGGTGTCCTTGAAAATGGGCCATACAGTGAGCCCCTTCCCACCAGCAACGAGGTCTGGGTAACTGCTGTTATCTTCTTCAATGGGGTTGTTCTATGGCAAATCACCACAAATTTTTTAAAAATTTAACCACTACATCTCAGATTTTGATTAAAATTGCTGTACTGCACCAACGAAGGATTCGAGGATCCAGCTGCCAAAATGTAGACTATGAATAGATTCTGGCGAGCTCAGTGAGCCCATACAGCTGGGGGTTCGGGCGCTGCAAGCCCCGAGAAAATTTTGAAATTTGACCAATTACAGGGGCATTTTGAGGCCATATGAAATGGGTATTAGAGCATATTCTAAGGTCAATATTAAGTACTTCAACCCATTGGCTATGATTCTATCACTAAAATAGCCTTATTTTAATAACAAACACTTAAAAAAACCATCGATTTTGTTGAAAAATTCATCATTAAAAAAAAAGTTGCTTCAGGGCCCCTCCTGGATTAGGGGCCCTGAAGCTTAAGCTTCATTAGTTTCATAGTAGATCTGCCACTGATCGTATGTGGTACCTTTACTTCTTAATTAAATATAAATTATTAATTAATTGAATTAAATATCTACAAAATTGCCTCGGGATTGGCGACATAGCCTATTGGGAATGAAATAATTGCCATACATACATAGAACCCAATATGGAAATATTGGGCCCACCCAACCACAAGAAAAATTTCTTATTTCGTGTTCAAAATTTTCTACTGCTGACTCATGAAAATTACTTCGAAAGAAGTCAACGAACTTTGCAAAATCAGCAAATAATAAAAGACGAAGATTTATACTGGCGGCACTATGACCTGCTTATGTTACAGCGATGCTTTAAGCAAGGAAGATGTCCTTTATCTTCCTATAAGTTCTGAGTGAAATCCTCTTAATATAAAACCTAATAACTATAAAAAGGATAGGCTTATTCCTTCAGGTATTTAAGTGTAGTGAATGCCTATAGCAAATAAACCGGAAGAAATCATCGCGCCCTACATCGAAACAGAAGCGAGGTCCAACGAAATAATAAGGTAAGCCAATTTCTTTCTTTACCATTAAGCAGCGCAAATACCGAAGGCAAATAAACAAAGAGGTTCTTTGAAGACCTACACATACATAATTCTCTTACTAAAAAACGTAGGGCTTTTGTCATTAACTCTCCACTGTAATCTGTTGGAAATTTCCAACAGATGAGGGTGTCAGACAATCAACCCATAGCCCTGTATAGTTTTTTCATAATGGGAAGTCAGCTTTTGAGAGACAGAAAAGACTACTTACAGGTAAATCAACTTGAAGCTGAAGAAAAGGTTAAGTAAAAGCTTGATATGGAGTGTGGTACTGTATGGAGCAGAAACACGGACACTGAAAACAACTGAAAAGAAACTTCTGGAAAGTTTTGAAATGTGGATTTGGAGAAGAATGCAACATTTGAGGGAGGAAAGAAGACTCATTAAGGTGATAAGAGAAAGACAGGAAAAATGGATTGGACATGTGTTGAGAGGAGAAGGATTGTTGAAGGAGGTGATAGAGGGTAGATATGAAGGTAGAAGGCTGAGGGGAAGGAAAAGGAAAGCAATGCTGGATGATTTGAAGGCAGGCAGGAGCTACCATGAGATGAAAAGGCCAGCTCAGGATAGAACACTTTGGCGGGACACATGAGTTGGACCTGCCTAATAGGCAGAACACGATGGATGGACTATATTCAGCAAATGTCTCTTCGTCTGTCAACAGAAAAAACTTTTACGTTTCTGAACTGATTTCGAAAAAGGGGTAACTATTATATTTTTAGTATTTGTCATTTACCATTACTTATTCGGACTATAGTGGATTTAATTTTCCTAGAAGAGTTCCTTGTTCCATGCACGGTCTGTGTGTATCATAAAAAAACCTCAGGGAACCATTCTGAGTTCATTCCCATCATGAAACGGACATGTTATGTGCCTTGAAAAGTGGACGCTCAATTCTGCCAGTTGAGGTTTAAGTTTTGGTTTTTGGCTAAAAATATAAGTTACCCCTTTTTCTTTGATGTATTCAATCTGACGTGAAGGCAGCGAGTCTTTTGCTTATATCGAGGTTCTAAATGTAGCTGGGCTAGGTTGCTTTAAACCCTAGATCCTGTCCGAAAGCTGAATCCTATCTGATCTGCTTTGCAGATAGCTGGTGAGGGAAGCTATATTTTTGGGACCTCTTTGCGAGTGACTCGTTGCCCACGTCGGGCTAGCATCATGAAAAAGAAAAAACTATAGTGTTTGTCATTTACCATTACTTATTCGGGCTACATATAGTGGATTTAATTTTCCTAGAAGAGTTCCTTGTTCCATGCACGGTCTGTGTGTATCATAAAAAACCTCAAGGAACCATTCTGAGTTCATTCCCATATATATATATATATATATATATATATATATATATACACGCAATTACCTTGATGACGTCATTTAATTTATTAATACCGAGGTGCTCAACCTCGGGACCTAACCTAACCAATCGTCAAGGGTGTACAGTTGACCTAACCTGGCATTCAAGGAACCTAACCGGGTATTTAATAATTTTACCATAGGTTTCCATATAGACAAGTGGTAGCTCGCTATCACTCGCGACCGTCGTACAACTTGGCGCTCCGGGCGGGTAGCACTATGACATACAGATATACTGCTACATACGCCAATACCCCCATTACCCCACCACACAAAAGTAAAAAACGCCATTACCCCCACCCCTCTTCCACACTACCCCCGGGCGGGTAGCAGTATATGTTACAGTGTGTGAAGCTCAAGATTTTCACGGCTGCGTTCTTTTCTGTAGTTTTATCGCGGTGCTGGGGCCTTCGAACTCAGTAATTGTGACCTAGGACCAGAAAACTTCACAGAACACATCGGAAGCTCATGGGCTATCAGTTGGTGGTGGCAGAGCTGGGCAATAAATACATTGAATGTATTTAAATACTAAATACTAAATACATGGGAGAAATGTATTTAAATACTAAATACTAAATACATTTTACGAATGTATTTAGATACTAAATACAAAATACATCAATTGTATTTAAATACATTTGTAAATACATTTTAAATACATACAAACTTTAACATATGCATTCACTAATTCACTAAGCCATGACACGCACACGATAAAGAAATCAACCGTTTTCGACTAAGAGTGGCACACAACTGATTGAACTGACACGTTGAAACATGAACCATGCTGTACTACACTGTCGACGCGTCGTACTGTGCTAGTACAGAACGTGTATTAAACCAGTAAAAGTATTTACATTTTTATATTTTGAGTATTTAAATACATTGTATTTAAATACTCATTAAAGTATTTAAATACTGTATTTAAATACATGAAAAACAATGTATTTATAAATACAGGTCTAAATACACAAATGTATTTAAATACGTATTTAAATACAAATGTATTTAAATACTGCCCAGCTCTGGGTGGTGGTTGCAGAATTTTCCGCTGTGCAGTTTAGGCTGTGCACGGTTCCGAAGAAAGCGGACACACACACACATATGCGCTTCGGTGGTGTAGTGGTTAGCGTCGCTGACTACGAATCCATCGGCCCCAGGCTCGAGACCCGACGGCAGCAAAACCCAGCTGTTCATCCTTCCACACAAAGAAAGTGGTTGGTAGATAAATGGGTACCCTAGGTGGCCTAGTGGTTAAGGCGCTGGGCTGCTGATGGGGCATGGTTCGGATTCCACGTTAAACTGTAGGTCTAAGGTGGAGTGAAAAGCTTGACCTTCGTCAGAATGAACAATTCGGGCGGAAGCTAACCAAAGGTTAAAGGTTTTATATATATATATATATATATATAGAAACTATGATAAAATTATTGAGTACCCGGTTAGGTCAACTGTACGCCCTTGACGATTGGTTAGATTAGGTCCCGAGATTGTGCACCTGGGTTAATAAATTAAATTTTAAAAAATTAAATGACCAAAGATCATTACGCCATATGTATATCGAAACCTATGGTAAAATTATTGAATACCCGGATTGGTCAGGTTGTCTTGATATTTTCGTTAGCTTTAACGAAAATATCACGACTTAACCTAACCAATCGTCAAGGGCGTACAATTAACCTAACCTAACGATGATATATATATATATATATTATTTTTTTTTTTTAAGTTCGGGAAGAACCGATTCGCCTCTATTTAGAAAGGCATATCTCGGCGGAAAAACAAAGAAAAAGTGAGAGGAAAGACAGAGGAAAAAGAAAGGGTGGAGGGGACAGTCGAAGTGGAAAAAGACCAAGGATGACAAGGACTGCAGGGTCGAGCCCCATCATCCTTGGGTGCTAGGGCCGGGAGGGCGCACGTGAAACCTCCAGGAACAAGCACGTACAAACGAGCACAAAGAGCACGAGCTTAGAACCCCCTTGCGGGGTATATATATATATATATCAATTAAAGATAAGCACCCCCAACCTTTTTTAGTTAGCTTTATAAGGCTAACTAACGAAAATATCACGACTTAACTAACCAAGCGTTAGGTCAACTGTACGCCCTTGACGATTGGTTAGGTTAGGTCGTGATATTTTCGTTAGTTAGCCTTATAAAGCTAACTAAAAAAGGTTGGGAGTGCTTATACATACCATACATACATTTCTTATCGATACAGCGTTCGCAGTTATCGCAGTTTCCTTGGCAATCTTTTAAGACGCTTCTATGAGGCATGCGATGTCCGCCCTTGTTTCATCCATAAACCCTTTCAGGTACAAAACTTTGTTTAGTGAGCTCGGTTTTATTCCTTGAATATTTGCCAGGACAATGTTATGTTCTTTTATTTGCAATGCCCCTTGCGCATTTTAAGCTCATTGTCCATTGGTATCGCGTGTTCTGTAGTCTTGTGGTCCTCCGAGATGGATCCGTTCCCGCCTAGCTGTTCTGGTAGCTTCTTGCCACGAAGTGGTCCGGCTCGAGGGTTCCCAGCTGTGTCAGCTCCATGTGCTGTACACAGTGATGGGCAGTATCTAGATACATGTATCGCCGATACGTATCGATCGATACTTTTGTATCGGTATCGCTTTAGCTACTTGACAAAAGTATCGACTTATCGGTATCGCTAGTCAATTTTCTTAAATGTATCGAAAAAAATCGATACTTCGATTAGTGATGTTAAAAAACGTTTTTTTTATGTCCATGTTGTTTTTTTTGTCGTTTTTATTGTTTTTTTTTTTTTTTTGTTTTTTTTTTTTTTTTTTAATAATTAATATAGATATTGCCAATTTAATTATAAGGTATACTTTTGCAATGATATATATTATAAAAATAAATAATAAATAATAAAATAGGCCATATGGTACCAGTATAGAATGTCCTTTTCAGCCTATTTACAGAAAAAACTGGCCTCTTTCTTGCACTGAAAGTCTTGTATCTTGAGATCTGTTAAACTTGCGAGAACACTGGCTGGGAGCTGACTGCCCATTGTCCAACCTTTCCAGGACTCTCCCATCCATGCCTCGGATTTTGAATCTCCCACTTAACTATCCCTTTAGACCCGCAATGACATATTTTCACCCCCTGAGACAATCCATATATATACATACACATACACCAATATACATATATACCAATATATACATAAATACTTATATACACATATTTATATCTATTATATACCCTACACACACGCATACATCCAGAATTCCAGATACATACGCACACATGCTCACATATATACCTACACAAACTTATACACCTCTATTTCGCCCTTTCATTACCTCCGAGATCATTTAGCACATACAGTAATATCAGACAGCCAAAAGAAACCAATTAAGCACAGACAGAGCAGCAAAGCTAGTATTTATATCCCAAAATGCAAAATTCCAAGAACGAAGTAAAACATGGTGCTACATTGGCTTCGTCAACATCCAAATCTGCAATAAGTACCAGTACCTGTGATACTGAAACTATATGCTCTAATCAATCTAGTGATAATGATTCTTCAATGGAAATAAATCAGATAATGAAAGTTAAATAGCATTAGGTTAGCACAAAGGTTAAAGAAAGAGATGAATATTTTTATTTGGAATATATATATACAGTGTATATATATATTAGGGTGGTCCAAAAAGTTAAAGCATCGACTAAGTTCTCTCCACAAGGTTGGTTTTATGCCTCTTGGTGTGGACAGTATTTGTGCAAAGTTTCACGTTATTCGGTTAATATTTAGGGGTCGCCCCACTTGCCCCCTTTTTGAAAATTTGGGAAAATATATAGACAACTGAATAACAATTTTTTTTTGGTTCTCAAAGAATATGAAAGAAAACAGTAAGACAATAGGACATGATAATGGGTGTATCTTCATTATTTCTTCTGCATCAGAGTCGCCTTGGATGGTATTGGTATCTGTTTTCGGTGGGCGGCTACGAGTTGTAGGAGGTACTGCTTCTGGTCCTCGTTTCGTGTCAAAGTGTCATTGTAGCGTTGTGCGAGAGCAATACCTCGCTCGGCAGCATCATTGACGACTTTCATCTTTAAGGCGCGATCTCTAAGTTCCCTGTAGTTCTTGTCATTTGGCCATTCCCGTGGATCTTTTTGAAGTAACTGGCGCGCTTCCTCCTTACCTCCAACTTTCAAGGCATCAAAGAGGGTCAATGTCCTTTTCGTGACGAAGGATGCCACATCATTTTCAACACCAGCTTCCGCCATGTCGATTCGTCGGGGGCAGCCATTCTTTTGGGGATGTTGGAGGTGTTGAACCATTCTCCTTTTGGTATCAGGATCGATCCTATTATCGAAGAAGGCCAGTCCAATCAGATGCTCCGACAAGTACCACAGGTGGCGTCATAGAGCTGTCTTCGCCGCTTGTGCAGCTCCTCCGTGTGGATATTTTTCCAGAAGATGCAGCATTTTGAGATCATTAAGAGGAGCTTGTGTCCCCATTGGCGCTTCATGCCAGTACTTGACGTAAATCAGACTGACAAATAAAGCCAGCTGAGTCACGTTTCGTTCTTCGCGTGCTGTGAGCTTGAATTGATAGTGAAAGAGGTAGATTTTGAGCGCATAAATCGCCTTCGCCATCCATCTCGCGTGGTGCATGGGACCCAGAGCTCGGATAAAGAGTTGACCACCAGTCTTTCCCCCAGGAAGAGCAAAGATAGTTCAAGGAACTCCTTGTAGTCGTCACGAGGTTGGCTTGCCTGAAGAGCGTTAGGTAAGTAAGTGAGCATCTCTTTTCTCATCTCTTGGAGTTGAGGGTTCTCGAACAAGCTGTCCGATGCTGAGACAAATGCTTCGTGGGAGAGAGATGGCCATTCCTTTTGAAATCGCTTAAAAAGGCCTGTTTCAGGACTTCCTGTTGAGCCAAATATTGAGACAAAGACATCAGCAAGTACGACTTCAAGTATATGATGTCGACAACCGATCCAAACTAGCTCGTGACCCAATGCTTCTTCAATCCTGACACAGGCTCCGCGATGTAAACCCGTGTTTGACGCAGTGGTATCGAAGACGAGACCTCTCACATGCTGTTCCACGTTCCATAATTTCATAGTTTGAAGGCATGCCTGGGCCTGTGCTTCTCCAGTGCCTTGTTTCATCTTTGGGACACCAAGCAGCTTCTCCTGTCCATTGAATGTTATAAGGATTGCTATCCGATGCACATTCGTCTTCTTCCCTTCAATGCCGGGGAGAAGCTTTCCGTCCCAATGGAGAAGGACAGGGTCTTCTAGAGAGAATGATTCTAGGTCTTCTCGAGCTGCCTGTTCTCGCCCACTTTCTCTGTAGCGATGAATAGAGCTCCGAGAGCACGTCATCCCAGACAGATCATGCCCCGCGGCCTGTAATACAGCTCCAGTTACGAAAACAGCATTCCGGTCAGAAAGATTGGTGCGATCCATTGCTCCAATGACTTCTGGAGATTGGAAAATGTTCGTAACCTTGTTCTTGGGATGCTTTGGTGCCGGAGCTTCAGACGAAGAAGGAATCGGAACCGATGGTCTATAGTCGTCGTCGTCTTGCGAAAAAAGGGAAGAAGAAGAAGAGGAAAGATCAATTGATGACACTCCTGCTTCTTCCAAATCTTTCTGTGTTGCTTCATGCCTTGCCTTCCTCTTGGCTTCCTTCTCCATTCTGGATCGCTTTCTGTCCTCTTGTGTAGTCGTTTCCTTATCAATGCCAGCCATGCTGCAAGAATTGACGTCCTTGCGCTGCATGGACAGGAAATTTCGGTCCTCAACGTTGACGATTGTGCTCATGGCATCACTGGTTGCGATGTCAAACAGTTCCTGGATGTCCGCTTTGAAGATGTCTTCATTCATTCTATCGCTGGCACGTTGCCTGGTCCTGTGCTTCTTGAGTGTTTTGTAGCGGTCTAAAAGCTTTGAAAGCTTACGGACACAGGAGTCGATCCGTTGAGTTGGGATCCGCGCTCGGGTCCAGACTTCAATCACCCTCTGGCATGCCTGGTTCAGACTGTCGGAGGTGGTTTGCTTTTGATTGATGTGGTGGTATTGCCCCAAGAGGAGGGCGTCAAGGCATGTAGGGAGCCTTGACGTGGATAAAGTTCCAGTTGCCATCCCTAGAAGCCAAACTTTTGGAATTGATCGAGTTTGAGCCATCGGACCTACGGAAGAAAAAGTATATTATATAATATATATATTCAGAGTGGGGCGACCTCTAAATATTCACCAATCACGCTCCAATTTTGCACAGACCATGTGGATACTAAATGGACAAAACCACACTTGTGGAGACTAAGACAATTTTGAAATTTCCCCCTATGGATTTGGACCACCCTAATATATATATATATATATATATATATATATATATATATATATATATATATATTATATATATATATATATATATATATACACTGGTATTCTTGCCAATCACAATTATACATATTGTTTTATACCAATATTATGTATTTTTTATTATGTATATTATACCAGTACCTGTGATATTGAAACTAGCATATATGCTCTACCCAATCTAGTGATGATTCTTCCATGGAAATGAAGGTTAAACAACATTAGGTTAACAAAAAGGTTCAAAAAAAAAAAGGTGAATTTTTTTTTTTCTATCTGGAATATATATACTGGTACTCTTGCCAATCACAATTATGTATATTGTTTGAAACGTGGAAGACTGTTTTATGTTCTAGTTAAAAAATATATATCATAAAAAATGAGGGTTTGTTTTTCCTTTCTATTAATACTTTTTGCGTGATTCAGTTTTTCTAAAAGATGACTATATATACTAGGTATAACCGTATAAGCATGGTAGTATAGTAAATTATCGGTAATACTAATATACTTATTAGATTAAAGGAAGAAAAATATGGAATAAGTTTAAAACAATAAAAAACAAAAAAAACAAAAAAAACAGACTATCTTCGTTTTAAACAAAAAAAACGACAAAAAAAACAAAAAAAACGACACAATAAAAAACGACTCACATCACTAACTTCGATACATTAATAAGAATTTTTAAATATCTAAATAGATGCAAAATCTGCGCTGAAAGGACCTTATGCAAAAATACACCATACTGCCATGAGGAAGTGTTCAGCCCTTTGGAATTTCTGTGGCAAGCCTAAAACAGCCGAAATAATCCAGGAAACTCTAAAATGTCAGTTGACATTACCATGCGTCACAAGATGGAACTCCTTGTTCGACAGTTTATCAGTTCTGTTGAAGCATAAGTGTGTCCTAAATGAAACAACTAGGACTGCCAACATTTCGTGAAAATGAGCTTGATTTTTTTCCAGGAATACCTAACCGTACTACAACCCATTGCAACAGCACTTGATAGGTTGCAGTCCGACAAAGAATGTTTTTACGGTTGCCTGCTTCCGACATTGTTAGCTGTAGAGAAACTAGAGCGTTTGAATTCGGAGGCATTGCGTCATTGTCAGCCACTTCTCAATGCAGTCACAGTAGGGTTCACTAAGCGGTTTGAAAAGTTTGTGCCTTAATGCGTCGCATGCGTGTAAAGCAGCAATACTGGCATCGTCTTCAAATCCTCTGTTAAGTTAAAGTGGATGACAATAAAAGGCAAATTTAATACTAACATTGTCAAAAAGAGGGTTCAAGAAATGTTGGTTAATGCTGTTAAGAGCCTCAGCGAGCAGACCCCCCAGCAACAACTAAGTGATGCTGCATCTGATTGAAGTGCAGATGATTTCTTGTTATGAGTCTGCTTCCACTAATGTCTCTGCAACCCAAGATTCCACTGAGATGGAAGTTTTACAGTATCTGGGTGACAGAAGTCATTCTCTCCAATCTCTGAGGCAGTACCCAGGAATTCTACGGGTCTTCCTGAAGTATAGCACACCAACCATCCTCTGCTCCTGTAGAATGGTTTAGTTTGGCTGGTCACATTCACGCTCCAAAAAGGAATAGACTGTCTGACCAGATGTTTAGCCAGCTGGTATTTTTGAAGGGTAATAGTAATTACTTTTAATTGTTAGTGTAATATTTTCAGTCATTCATGTATCCTACAAAATTAAAACATACTTTCATTAAATAAAGCAATTGTTTTTATTTACATTTATAAAACCCATTAAAATGTCGTTGATTTTACTTACAGTGCGTACAAATTACTAGTATAAACAATAATATCTAATACCTACATATTAAATGAATAATTATAAAAATGTACCGGCGATACATGTATCGGTATCGCTTAAGACATCTAGAAAGTATCGGCGTATCGGTATCGCCTAAGACGTTCTTCATGTATCGATGTATCGGCATCGCTTTAGCGATTTTCATGTATCGATTCCCATCACTGGCTGTACAAGACTTACCAGCCATATTGTGTCCGAGATGTTGACAAAATTTTGTTTGCTATTTGCGTACATATTTTTTTTTCTCACATTCCTCCTGTCGTCATTTGAAACTTGTCCTCTGTCCTTTTTTTATGCAAAAAGGAGCGGGTTGAGGGCAATGCTCGCAAAAGCGCCTCAGCCATAAGAAGAGCCAAAATGAAGTTGTAGCCAGGGTTTTAGAGATGCCTAGACATTCTGCGTTTGAAAGATTGGGTCATAGACAGGGGTAAAGATGGATCGAGGAAGATTGTTCCAAAGTTGACCGACTTTGTAGATGAAAGAATGAAAAATCTGGTTAACTCTGCGCTACAGTTGGACAGAAAAGGAATGAGAAAGTGTCGAAAGTCTGGTGCTACGTGCTCTCCTTAAAGGAGGAAGCATGCAGTTCGAGAGTTCAGAACAGCAGTGTCCGTTACAATAACGATAGTAGAGAGAGTGAGGCAACATTGCGACGAAGAGAGAAGGATTGATGATTGATTGATATCACCCGGTCAAGTACGGTTACCGTATACGCGAGAAGCATATTCCATACAGGGGCGGACAAAACCCATCTACAGAGACAGCAACCGAGTGGGGGTGAAAAAACTATGGAGCCGGTACAGCACACCTACCCCTTCAAAGCTGTTTTGGAAAGAGTATTTGTGATCTTCCCAAGAAAGATCACGAGAAAAGGAAACACCAAGAACGTTAAGAGGAAGGATTGAGTTTGTTCTTGAAGGTAAGGGGATAGTCGTGTGGAAGATTGTGACGAGTAGACAGACGGAGGAACCGAATTTTTGAGGCACTGAAAGCCGCAATGTTCTCTGCCCCAATCAGAGATAGCAGAAAGATCAGGGGTCAGGTGTTCCATAGCCGTCCTACACGAATCATGGAGTGTGTTAAGATGGATGCTTTGGGAAGAGGGGGGGAGAAGTAACGAGTGGAATCATCGCCATAGGAGTGAATAAGCGAGGAAGTGCAAATTAAAAGATAATTAATAAATAAAAGGAAGCGTGTGAATACACTGAATATATATTGAAGAAAGTGTTAAAAAAAAACATTTTCGTCGAGAAATGAATGATTATTAAAATAACTTATTTTTGGTGTAAATTTACTATAATTTTACTGTGGTTTTACTTACAAAAATATGATTCGATAATTAAAGCTTCCCCTTATTACTTTGAAATAAATTGCAAAGTTTAAGCTTTAATCACGAAAATGTTTTCTTTAAAAGTTAACTTAAAAGAAAAGTTATTAAAGCGTAAACTATTTTCAATTTACTTCAAAATTATACCTACAAACGTTATCTATATTTCTTTTAAAATCAATGGCTAAATGAGATGGCAATATTTTATAAAACTAAAAAAAAGAATAATATACCAGTTTCAGAAATGCGATCGAGTAGCAAAGCACACTAAACGTTCAACACTTGGTGGATCTCCTCGTTCATATGGATTTTATTGCGTGTCTTGCAGTTACGATAGTTTACTCTACAGAAGTAGAGAAAAATAATTTTAGGTGTAACAAAGATCCTCTTGGTTTTATGATAGACAAAAACCAATAAATCCATTCACGCGAGGCCAATTGCCTTTGTCTTCACACACTACTGCTTAAGTGCAACGCGCGTGCCCACTGGATTCTAAAAATAACGATCACAGAATCCATTCATTACACTAGGCAACAAATTTCAACTTTTTTTTTGTTACAGACACGTGAACTACTGATTCCTACTAAAGCGCTGATGCTGATTTCAGATCTGATATCAAAATTTCTCTATCACGTCCAGATTTTGTGTAACCGAAAACCCCTATTTTTCATTTTTTTTCTCACCCGCTTCTATTACGAAAGCCGTCTAAGCTACTTTTCCGTGCCACGTTTTATGTTAAGCATACTTAAATAATTAGTGAACAGGGATGTCTTTCCTCCTTTATTCTGGCTTAAGACAGACAGCGGAATTCCGCTGGCGGAGTTACCACCCCTGCGCCCAACCATCCACCCAAAGCGCGTTAGTATTTTGTTGTTACTACTGAAAGGCAAATTCCTGTTCTTAAGTGAAACTTTGGTGTGTCCTCTTCCTTTGTCGCTTGTAGGATGACGAGCTCTCCTTCTGCAGGAACCAACAATAATCTCCCATCATATTTGGGTTGAAATTACCTTGGTATCTGTTTTCCATAACTGAGATCTGTTGGTGGAAGCGCTCACCATGCTCGTCACTTACAGCCCCAAGGTTGGCCGGGAAGAAGTCAAGATGAGAATGTAAAAAATGAATTTTCAAAGACATTCTGCATCCCATTATTTCATAAGATTTAAGCATGTTTTCTACGAGTTTACGGTGGTTTTCAACTTTGTGGTTTCCAAGAAAATTTTTGACAACTTCAACGAAAGATGTCCATGCTCCTAGTTCATTCTCATTTAGGTTAGATGGAAACGATGAGTCGTGGATGACACTGCGGATCTGTGGTCCAGTGAAAACTCCAGCTTCTAGCTTAGCATCTGTCAATATTCCTTTGAATTTATCCTTTAAATATTGCAAACCACTACCTTGATGATCCATACCCTTCACGAAATTTTTCATAAGGCCAAGTTTAATGTGAAGTGGTGGAAGATGTACTTTCTGAGGGTCAATAAGTGCTGGGTGTTTCACATTGTATTTACCAACAACATGTTCAGTTCTAGATGGCCAATCATGTTTTTTGTAGTGGTTCTTGTCATCTCTGCTGTTCCATAGACACAAAAAGCACATATGCTTTGTGTAGCCCAACTGTAACCCAAGAAGTAATGATACAACTTTAAGGTTGCCACAAATATTCCATGTGTGGTCCTTATATTTGATGAGTCTTAGCAGCAGTTTCATCGATTCATAAGTCTCATTAAGGCCAGTGGCATGTGCTACAGGTATTGAAGGTTTTTCATTGCCGTTGTGCAGTAATACAGCTTTAAGGCTAGCTTTACTAGAGTCAATGAACAGTCTCCATTCTTTTGGATCATAGCGACAGCCAATCCCTTGCATCAGACCACTGATATCGTGGCAGAAACAAACGTTTTCTTCCTGTAAGTAAAATGATGAAAACTGCAAATGGCGATGGCGGAAATGGGAAACTTTGGTGTTTGGTTGGAGAAGATTAAATTCTTGAAGTCTTGAACCAAGCAACTCTGCCTTTTCTTTTGGTAATTCCAAATCGCGCACTAAGTCATTTAACTCCGCTTGACTTAACAAATGTGGGAAATATTTGCATCTGGAACATATATGCCATCTTTCCCTGTTTCTATATCACTAGCAGAATCTTCAGATGAACTGCTGTCTGTTATCGTTGCTGGTGGAACTGGTGGTGGATTTGTTTCATCATGTGGTACTGGTTTCATTGCTGATTCGCAGTTTGGGTACGTGATCTTGATTTGTTTTTCTTTGTGAAACCAGCAATCTTTGTCAAACAAAAATAACATCATTGAAGTGATTTTTCGGCTCACGCCAAACCATGGGGACTGAGAACGGCATAGCTTTTCTTTTACCATTCATCCAAGCTATTAACATTGCATTGCACTGTGCACAGCAAATATGTGGTGCCCAGTCCCTCTGTTTGGTCTCCTAACTTACAGTCAAAATAACACTTGTAGGCAAGTTTAATCTTTGTTGTTATGTTTCTACATTGTGGCTTAGGTGTATATTGTCCACAGACAAGCAGAAGTTGTCTGGGTGATTTACACAAGCACGTCTATTTGATGCCATTTTGAATTACTATACAATATCTGAAAAACGTAGAAAGTAATTATTACGATGTGCAAAATAAAAAGAAATACATACCGTAGTACAAAACAAATGCTATAAAAACACACAAGTCACCACAACCTGTCACTTGCTCATCAGCAGAGAGATTCAACAACCGTTTCTGCTTGACTGTCACGTAGCGACTGACCGTTGGGCCGTCGCCCGTTACTATGCTCTTGACTCAGTGTTGCCAACTCGGGATAATTTTATTTATCAAAATTGTTCGAATTTGTATATAGTTGGCAAAAAAAATTGCTTTAACCTTGAAAAGCAAGTTTCATATTACTGGCATTAAGCCGATTAAAACCAAAATCTGGACGTGGTAGAAAATTTTACTAAAAGTGATTTGCATTTTACACAAAATCTAGACGTGATAGAAAAATTATAATTATAGATTTGAAATCAGCATAACGAAATTAGCTAGGAGCACCTATTTGGTCTTCTGTAACAAAATCTTTGTTGCCTAGTGTTATCAGAACATTTTTATAAACTTTTGTAATGAACAATCATCTAAAAAATGTAAATCTGGTACGTTACGCCATTACCATATTTCAGAAAGGGAGTCAGAACCAAATACAAACTATCAATGAACGGTTAACATCAGGAATCTCGATTTCCCAACGTGAACTTAAGAGACCTCAGATCGAGTTGTCACAGAGTCCGATTTGCAACCAATCTAATCACGGAAACTCGCACGACCAGTTATCAAGAACAACAATATGTTAGTAAAGGACATAAAATACTTTTTTTTTTTTTTTTTTTAATTTTTATTAATCTTCTGCCTTCGTCGTTCTTGTATATACGAGTTGGGCATGATGCTTTACCACTTGCCTTATTAATCCTGCAAAATGCAGAAAAATTAGTCAACCTCGCAAACAAATATTCGAGAGCAATTAATACCAATTTTTAACAGAGTAATTTAAGCTGTATAGTAATGCTTTTGGAGTTATTTAACCTCCTTTGTAACTAGTGATGCGACATGTTTTTTCTCAAGTTTGTTGAAAAAAATGTTCCTTTTGCCAGATACAACAAACAGCCTTTTATTTAAAACGTTTCTTTTGCCAGATACAACAAACAGCCTTTTATTTAATGTTGCTTATATGTTTATATTTTAAATAAAACTTTTAAGTGACCAAAAAATTTACGATTTACGATCATATTAACTCTTGCTGCTGAATATACAGGGTATCGGAAAAAAAAAAAAAATGGTGCAAAACTAAACTGTCATTTTTCTTGTCAATCAACATGTGCACAAGGTAGTTTACATTTCCAGTTAAAGTCTAGAACACTTTCACAAGATCAACTAGAAAAGATGACCATTATTTATCGCTACAATTATTCGACGTTCAAACTAGAGATGGAAAATAACCGAAAAGTGTAAAACCGGTTTTCACCAATGGGATTCTGTATGCTTTTTAGGGAGGTAAATAATCAAAATATTAAACAGAAATAAGGTTTTAATTGATTCAATCAAGTATGTGTAACATTTGAATTAAGAAGTTTATTATCGAACTTGATTTTTTAAATAATACTTGAGAAAACAAAGAGCATTAAGTGTCTAATCTGGCATTCTTGATCGAATCTTTGTGACAAATAAACCAGCATCTGAAAACACACTCGGACTCTATGCTGGTGGCTTTTATTTAAGCAACGCCTCGTACATTCGATCCAAATTTTCGCTTCTATTCAAAGTAGCTTCAAAATATTTGAATTCATTGTTTACATCAAAGGTCTTAGAAGAATTTTTCTCGAGTTTCATTTTCAGTTTGTTCATCTCACACATGTACTCGTTCATAAGTTGATCGTCATCATTTACTTCACGACCTGAGCTGCATTGTGAATCTTCGAGTTTCGAAGCAATTGATTGGACTTGGTCGTCTGTTTCTGAAATCTGGCAAGCTTCTGGAAGAAGCCTCTTAAATGTATGATCCGCATACTTCTTAAGTGCTTGTCTTGAAGGAAAGAGGAACGGTGCTGATGATTCATTTTTCAAGACCTCAGGATTGTGGAGAAAACTCAGCAAGGCGACAACTTCTTTTTGTCTTCTCGATGAGTAGCGATCAATGAGAGAGTGACATAGCTCAAAAGCTAAAGGATTGTTTTTGCTTTCAAATTTATCCAAATTGAACTTGATGGAAGATTAGGCTTTGAGCAAATTTGCATCTTCGGAACAGAGTCCCTTCAAAACAATTTCCAGTGGACGAAGCGTGTCAAAGAGGCTCTTTAGAGCATTCCATTCTTCATCTGAAATCGTCTCTGTTGAGCGTATCACTCTGAGGAGCCTTTGGAATGCAATTTTTGTTTCAAAAATCTTTCTATCATGGCCAAAAGACTGTTCCACTTCGTTCTACAGTCAAGGATAAGCTTCATTTCCTTTCCATTAAATTAATCTTTGACAAAATCCTGCACACTCTCATTTTTCAAAGGAGACTTTCGAAATATGTGGCAGATTTTTCACCTTATTTATTACTTTTAAGTAATCTTCTCGATGTTTTGGAAGAACAATTACGTCATCTATGTCGGACTCAAAAATTGTATCTGCATAAAATTTCACACTCATCTTCGCTTAACTCATGTGCAGTGTTCATCACCTTCGATGGCTTCATCTTCAGGGGTAGGGTCACTTTCCCCTTCAACTGAATTTTCAGCAGTTTTTGAATACAAGATATCCGAAACCGCGAGATGTATAGCATGTGCAATGCATTGCTGGTGATCAGGTACTATTTCTCTTCCAAATTTGACCATTACTGGGGCACCGTCGGTGGTACAACCCACGATATGCTTATCTAGGTCCAAGCCAAAGTCTTCCAATTTTTTCCTAACGATTGCAATAGTTTTGGTGCTATCGAGAGAACCATTTATTTTCATGAGACCAAGAGACCAACGTTGATTTTCATCATGAACATTAATATTAATATATCTTTGGTTTTGCAAAGATGTATACTCATCCATAGTTAATGAATAGCGGATTCCTTGTCTCACCTAATTCTTGAAGTAGTTGACCAATTCATGTTTCTTTTTCTCATAAAAACTAAGCACCATTTTTCTAACACCATTATGGGAAGTTGGATGAGGCTTGTCGTATTTTATCTTTCTTGAATGAGTTCACTTTTAGCAATTGATTGGAAAATCAGTCCATCTACACACGCAAGTTTCGAAATTTCCTCTTCTATGAATTTTTTTTGCACAAACTCTTCCACTGTTCTTTGTTTCTTCAATGGCTGATTAATCTGGTCATGTTTCTGCCATGAATATTTTTCATGTGGGATGATAAACTTGAAGTAGAACCTCCACAACACTTTAAAACTTTGTGACATGTCATACACTCTGCTTCTTCTTTATTCTTACGAGTGAAATGATACCAAGCATTTGATTTCTTTGACATGGAGTATTAAATCTTAGAATCTTAACTGATCAATGTGCAATCATCCACATAACATTCAAGACTGAAGCATCAATTATTTACACTTATAAACAAACCAAAAACGATACGAACGATGCAAAACGTATTACTTGTTTTTAAACGTTTGGAACGTTTCATAGAAAATGACCAAAGTGATCGGAGACTTGCGCAAATGTGAAACCGTTCTTATCGTCGGTTTCGGTGAACCTTAAAAATTTCATCACCGGTTAAAAACCGGGTTCCATCTCTAGTTTGAACTCCATTAGAACATTAGCAAGATGCTCTTGTGGAATGGATCCAGTGACATATTTTCTCTCGCGTTCTGTTAGACTACTTGGTTTGTTACAATACAAAGTGTTCTAACATACGCGAGAAATATAAAGGAAGCCAAAAAAATTTAACCCATGCTGTAGCCTCGAGGTTTAATTGAAATAAACTTATGGACAAGGTGGTCAAAAAGTCCCTATCTATTTTGCCGAAATAATGCTATTTCTATTTTATTTTCTACAAGCCATAGATGATGTTGGATGTACAAGAACGTGTGATGGTATAACACTACATTTCCAAGAGAAGAAATGCACAAAAAAAAAATCGTTGAAAGATGATTTCACAAACCAGAACCTACAAACAAAGCAATCCAGGCTGTTCAATAAATTTAGAACAGGATCTGTTCATGATGAAGCAAGATCTGGACATCCAGGTACTTCTCAAGAAAATGTCGAATTGGTTAAGAGATGCCTTTGAAAAAAGTCCTAGAATGTCAACTCGCACAGCATCACGTAGACCGAGCATACCAAAAACGACTGTTCTAAGGATTTTTAACCCTTTAACGCCAGAATTGTTTGTAGGGTTAAGTTATGAATGCGTGTATTTGAAACGTTATCAATATGTAGCGGTCGTCCTTTTAAGGTTAAATCAACATTAAAAAAGAAAAGTTACCATATTCAAGTGCTAGACGAAGAGGATTATCGAAGACGAGGAGCCACATGCACAAAATTGATTGAAAAAAAATTCATACCGAAAACTTTTTAAACCACATTCTCTTCAGCGATGAGGTGACATTCCACACATGTGGAAAGGTTAATCGACATAACTGCCAAATGTGGGCCAGTGAAAAACCAACCAAGTTCTCCGAATGGAAGAAATATTCTCCTGAAGTTAATGTCTGGTTGGGTATGACAAGATCGAAGATTTATGGACCTTTTTTCTTCGCAGAAGCTATGATAACATGGCCAATTTATCTTGACATGCTTCAACAGTTTCTTGAACCCCAGCTTCGTTCAGATGGCATTCTCGACACTGTCGTCTTTCAACAAGATGAAGCTCCATGTCACTATGCAAACCTTTATGAGATCTTACCAAATCACTGATTAGACTGGTGGAAACAGGCCCTGGGCAGCACGATCTCTGGATTTAACCCATTAAACTTCTTTGAGCGGAGCTTTATAAAACAAGAGTTACAGACCTTCAGGATCTGCGAGCCCACATTGTCGCAGCAGTCATTAAAATAACGAGATGCTTGAGAATGTGTTCTGCAATGCATGGGACAGATTTGAATTTGCAGACACACTGATGGTGCTCACGTCGAATCTTAGACCTAAGCTTGATAAATAAATACACAGTACATCTAAGTATGTTACTATATTTTTATCCTAAAATACTAAAATTTCAGGAAAATAGATGGGGACTTTTGGACCACCCTGTACTTTAATGTTTGTACATCTATCATAATTTAATGAAACTATATATTTTTTTTCTATGTAGCCTAAATGGATTTTTCTATTGGGTAAGGAGGAGAATTCACCCACCCCACCTAAAGCAGGTTTTTTTTTTTTTTTTTAAACACTGCAGGTCGTGTGACATACAGAACCTAGAGTTTCATGTGGGATTTGAACCATTACCTCACCAAGCAAGACCCAAAGGAGCACATTAATCGTACATCACACAGCCGCCATTTGTTGTCATTTTTCACCGCTGAAGCGTGCCCTTCGCAAAACCGAATAAAACCAATTACACATTAATCAACAAAATTGGGTTCTGAAAGTGTATCAATGTATTAATCGCTATTCAGCGACAAGATTTTGGAAAATTTTCAAACCCCAATGCAAACGGCTACAATTGGTTTTAACCCAAGAAAGCCAGCGTGGGATCACTCACATAGAGACCAGTGTGGGGGTGTACATGACCCCATAATATATAATTATAATTATTAACTTGCATAAATAAAAAAATCATTGCCAGAGAAACAAAATTGATTTTTAATTATTCACATGCTGGCCTTCTAGGATTAAGCGGAGCACTATTCATCGGTGAAAAATGGCAACAAACAGTGCCAGTGCGATATAGGCTTAAATCGTTGAAATATGAAGTCCGAACCTAGACTCGAACACAGAACCCTCGGAATAAGAACTCCACGCTTGATCACTTAGCTACTTGATGGGTAGGTTTATAAAGCAAAAATGTCTATACCTGCATTAGCTAAGAACCCATTTCCCATTCTCAATGGAGTGGGGTACGGCACGGCGCTTGAGCTCAGGACTGAATACACACAAACATGATCGTTAGTTCGTAGTTTAAAGAAAGACATTAAAGAGGTCATACCTACAACAATAAACAAGTGCTGTAACTGCAATAAATGCCACATATACTGTTAATTAATGAGATCTGGAAATCACTAAGTTCCGGGTTTATAAATGAATAAACTGACAGTACCATTCAATGTGTACAATTTAATGCTTTTATTCTTTGTAAAAAGAGACTATTTTTGTTTTAGGAAAGACCTTTATGCAATAAAATGTTAAGATATACAAATTAAAAGCTTACCATTACCTTTATTTTGGAGTTCCTCTAAAGCTCTTCTTGCGGGGACCCAGTAATTTTAAGCCTTTCACTTACTACAGATGGGTAATAAGTTTATATGAAGGAACTTCTTTTAATAGTTTCTCATAAGTAGCTTTATCAAAGAGAACCAAATTATTTAGCTTGTCCCTAACCTGAAAAGAAAAGTTAAAAATTTTACAATCTTATAGGTACTCTCACATCTAGTACCATACACAAATTTAGTTTCTGCCTCAAAATTATCGTTGTCATTTTGGGATTTAGCTCCTTTGTACAGCAAAGTTACATGGATCTGAACCATAGATCACTACATCATTTGGAACACAGATGGTACAGTTAGCAGTGCTGTGATGTGCATGTTAGCTCACAAAGCAGATGATGATTTGTTATTACTATTACTTGCCATATGCACTTATCTTAGGTAATAAATAAGCTGAATCCCATTAATTTTTGCCTAAGAAGCTCCCATGCTTCTAATGGCAAATTTAGATTTGAATACTGTGGAATATATTAATGCCACATCAAATTTCTAACTGTACAGAAAATATTGTAAAACTTCATACAAGTGTATTCTTTTCTGAATAAACATTTTTCCATATGATGGAATATAGACCTACATTTTATAATTCCTAACTTAAAATATTCTTCTAACAACATTCAATCAAATATGGAGGCCTATACACAGCATAGTACCTAGTTTTTATTGGCCATGAATCCAAGAATATTAATAGTTATTTACAAACTTCAAACAACTGAAAAGGAAAACCCGATTTACTGATATATATATATATATATATATATATATTATATATATTTATTTATTTTTTTGTATTGGGGCGTTTACCGCCACTTCCCGCTATATGGTAGCGGATATCATGGCGAGGCGGAATACGAGAAAGAGAAACGGAGACGGAGAAAGGCACTAGAAAAGGGAGAACAGCGGACTACAGGTGAGAAGTCACCTAAAGCTCAGATAGGATGCGAGATTGGGAGAGGAAGAGGAAAAGACGGTCAAGCGAGAAGAGAGGGCTCTCAGCGAGCATAAGGCGTAAACGTTCGGGGAGGGGAAATCAGAAAGGAACGGGAAGGCGCGACGACGTACTGACGACAGGGTGGACAGGGTGGGGCATTCCACAAGGATGTGAGAGACGGTGAGGGGCGACTGGCAGGAGGCGCAACGAGGAGCCTCCTGCCGGAACATAAGATAGCCGTGCGTGAGGCGCGTATGGCCGATGCGAAGCCGCGCAAGGACGACCTCTTTGTGTCTGGAGCGGTGGAAAGAGGACACCCAATATGACAGACGGGGGCGGATGGACCAGAGTTTATTTCCGGTGGCATCGTCCCAGGACTGTTGCCACATGCGGTCGTAAAAGGAACGAAAGACCTGCACATAGTCTGAGAAGGGGAGCGGGCGGGGGAGGGAGGCAGCGAGGCGGCGGACCGGGCTATGCGGTCCGCCGCCTCATTACCGGAAACACCAACATGGGCGGGAACCCGCAGAAGGTGACCCGGATCCGGGAACGGTGAGCAGGACATGGTACTCCTGTTGAATAAGGCGTACGAGGGGGTCCGGGGAATCATAGCGCTCGAGCGCCTGAAGGGCGCTCAGCGAGTCCGAAAAAATGGTACAGGAGGACCGCGAACAACCCGATACCAGACGGAGGGCTTCCAGAAGGGCAAAGAGCTCCGCGGAAAAGATGGAGGCCTGAACCAGCAGGGGATACCCCGGGAGGTAGGTGACAATGACGGAGAAGAGGCGGCGGCCGCGACACCTGCAGGGGAGCGCGAGCCGTCGGTGTAGACGGGAACGTCGTCCGAATGGACGGGAAGATGGGCCAGAAAAGAAGACGCGGAGGACGGCAGGAAGAGACTCCTTACGTAGGCCACGGCAGATAGGGTGGTCCGCCAGGGGGGCGACAGATCGAAGGAGAACGCAGAATAGAGGGTGGGGGGATCCCCAGGGACGAGAAATCTCGGCCAGAGAGGCAGCGAAATGCCACGTGTCAGGCCGGGTAGCGCCTGGGAGATCGCGGAGAAGAGTAGGGACATCGGAAGGCGGCAGATGCGAAGGTAACACTTCGCCATGAGAAGGCCCCGGCGAAGGGGCAGGGGGGGGGTGTCCACAGTCCACCTGAAGACTAGCGACAGGGGACGAGCGGAAGGCACCCGACGCCAGGCGAAGGCCACGGTGGAGAAGAGGATCCAGCATACGGAGTGCCGGAGGAGGCGGAGCTGTAGACCACACAGCCGTAGTCGACACGGGATTGCACCAGGGAGGTGTACAGGCGCGCAGAGTACACCTGTCCGCCCCCCAGGTCGTGTGGGACAGATGACCCAAAAGGGAGAGGGTGCGGCGAGATGTTTGCCGCAACCGCCTAAGGTGTGGAACCCAACCGAAAAATCCGTCGAGGGTCATACCCAGGAATCTAACGGATGGGACGAGGGAAGAGGAGTGCCGGCAAGGGTAAGGGCGAAGGTATGCGACAGACGGAGGCGCCGAGGACGGAAAAGCATACTGGAAGACTTAGAGGGTGAGAAAGCATAGCCAACCGAGGACGCCCAGCGAACCACCGCGTTGATGGCTAGCTGGAGCCGACGTTCAGCCAAAGACGGGAGGCGGCCAGAGCAATAGATAGCCAGGTCATCGCATAGAGGGAGCTACGAACGGATGTAGGCAGGACCGTAGCGACTGTGTTCATCACGAGTGAGAAACACAAGACGCTAAGGACACTACCCGAGGCACCCCCTCCACGGAAAGCGGTCAGAGAGGGCAGAACCGATGCGGACGCGGAAAGAACGGGCGGACAAGAAGTTATAAATAAAGGAAGGGAGAAGCCTACGAAACCCAGGGAGCGTAAGCAGTCGAAGACCGCGCTCCGCCGGGTAGTATCGTAGGCCTTCTGGAGGTCGAAAAAGACGGCGAGTACAAATTGACGCCGGGAGAAAGCCTCCTGCACGTCATGGCTAAGGAGAAGGAGGGGGTCGGTGGTAGACCGGAAGCGCCGGAAACCAGCCTGTAGCAGGGTACTGGTCACTCGCCTCCAAGGTAAGGACAGCCGCGAGGCGACCATCGCCTCCATCACCTTGCAGGCACAGCATGTTAGGGAAATGGGGCGATAGTTCGACGGGAGTGAGGGGTCTTTATCGGGCTTCGGATGGGAACGACGATGGACTCACGTCATCGGTCCGGAAATGAACCCTCCAACCAAATCCGGTTTATAGAGGTCCAGTAGAAGCTGAGAGCAGAGGGGTGGAGATGCCGTAACAAGTCATAGGGATATTATCGGGGCCGGGGGCGGAGGGCCTCCCGATGCTCTGTCATGTGGAAGAGGTGATTATAGGGGTCATCCCTATGAGGTGGAAATTCCGGTGGGTCGCGGCGGGAATCGGAACTGGAGATGGCTGCAAAGTGCGCCGCGAGTGCGTTCGCGACGGCCTCCGGATCGGACACGAACTCGTCGTCCCCGACCCGAAGCACCGGGGGTCGAGGGGGGACACGGGTCCCCTCAAAGCTACGCACCTTGCGCCAAACAGTCGAGGGGGCAGTCGAGGAGGAGATCCCGGACACGTAACTCCGCCAGGAGGTACGCCGGGCCAGTTTCAGGCGCTGAAATTCTATCTTGTGCTCCAGCTGGCGGGTCCGGTAGAAGCGGCGGCCGGCACGGCGCCGCTCCTGAACGGCATGGGAGCACTCTGGGGTCCACCATGGGACGCTTCGCGGCCTGGGGGAGCCAGAGGTACGGGGGATGCAACTGGCGGCAGCCGAGAGGATCTTACTCTCGAGGAAGGCGAGGGCCTCATTGACGGAGGGAAAGGCAGGAATTGATGGCGAGATCGCCGTGCCCATCGCGTATGAGGCCCAGTCTGCTCGGGCGAACAGAGGTGGGGGGGAGGAGACGGGTCGGGGTAAGACACACTGGAAATGGTCACTGCCGGAAGAATCCGGCAGGACCTCCCAGGTGAACTCCGTCACGATTTCGAGGGAAACCAGGGAAAGGTCGATACAGGTGAAACTGTCATGGGCCGAGTGAAGGCAGGTTGGGGAGCCATCGTTCAGAAAGGAACTCGAGCTCGTCCATAAGGGAGAGAAGGGTCCCGGAGAGAAAGGTGGAGCAAACGTCCCCCAGGCCGGGTCCCGACTGTTGAAGTCCCCGAGAATCAGAAAAGGGCGGGGAAGCTGAGAATTAGGTCACGGAGAGAATCGGGTGGAGGGCGTACGTTAGGGGAGAGGTAAAGAGAGCAGACCGTGAGCTGGCGCCCCAAGGAAAGGCGCACGGCCACAGCTTGCAGGACTGTACGGAGCGGGAGGGGCGGAAAGGGACGGAGCGGTGCACGAAGACCGCGGCGCCCCCCCTCCCCGCCCATCGAGAGGCGGGGAAGGGAGCCCGCAGTAACCGGACACTCGAGGGAGGGAACGGGATCCCAGAATCGTCTCCTGAAGGCAGAAACACGCCGGACACCTGGAGGCCAGGAGAGAGGAGAGACTCTCGAGGCCTACAGGAGCCCGCGGATGTTCCACTGCAGGAGCGAGGTATAGGGAGGGGTAGGAAGGTCAGCGTAAAGGATGGTTATGAGTGGGTGGGCCGATCGGGCGGCCGAGATTAAAGAGGGAATCGGAAAGCCCCGGAGTTCAGCGAGGGACGCCGAACGAGGGCGAGGGTCACCCGACGAGGGGGCGATGTGGAACCAGACGCCGGCAAGTCCTCCAGAAGAGGAGTCTCCCGGACGTCCGGGGGAGAGCGATGCAGAGAAGGGGATGTGAGAGGTATCCAGAATGCCCCTCCCTTCACCGGAGGTGCGGGGAGGCAGGACTACGAGGGGGAGTGGAAAATAATACCTCACCCAGAGGCATTGGCAGGTCGAGGAGAGAGATGGGGTGGGTCAAACGCGGGGGCGTGCACGTCCCACCCACGCCGAACAGGCGGGCGAGTTCCCCCTCCAGTGGGTCCATCGACCGGGCCGGAGGGGTGTATCTCAGCCCCCACCACGAGGGCCGTCGGGGACCCCAGGGGGGCGTGCATAACGGTTGCGCAGTGGGGACGGTGAGGACACCGGAGCGGTAGGCGAAGGGGGCGTTTGTGTTTGGAGAGGAAGGTGATGCGGGGCTTATGGCTTCGAACCTTTCGGGGTCACCACTGGCGCGGCGCTTGCGGCCCCTACCCCTCCGTCGTGCGGCCCGCATGGGGGTGGCCGAAGGCGCCGGTGGAGAGGGCGTAGAAGGGGCAGGGGGGGTTGCCGACGAAGCATCGGCGTTCGCGGAGGGAGCACGTGGGGACGCGCTGGTAGTACGGGGAGCCGCGGTAGGAGTCCGCTGGGCGGCAGAGGATGGACTGGGAGTAGCGGACACGGCGGGTGGAGGCGCGTTGGAACCGCCGGTGAGGACGGGGTCCGGGAACGGAGAGCCTCGGCGTACGAGGCACCACGCCGGGCCTCGCAGCCACGCAACCGGTCCCCGCCCTCCCGAGCGCTGAGAAACTCTGATGAACAGAGGGCCCGAACCTCCCTTTCAAAGAGGAAGGACGGGCAAGAGCGGGATAAAGCAGGGTGTTGTCCATGGCAGTTGGTGCAGGAAGGCGGAGCAGTACAGGGCAAGGGGTGGGGAGGGCCGCCGCAGCGGACACACAACGGGGCCGGCTGACGGCAGGAGCTGCTCACGTGGCCAAACCTATTGCACTGAAAACAGCGCGTAGGATCTGGCACGTATGGTCGTACTGAGAATTCGCACGCTCGTCTCTCACCAAAGCCCCAGAATACCGAAACGGGGGGCACCAGTGAGTCGAAAGTGAGGAGCAGGCGAGGAGAAGGGGCGGTTGGGACCGCGATCTGTCGGGAAAGCGGTACACCCTCACAACACCCTGGGAGGCGAGGTCAATCTGGAGGTCTTCCACCGGGATGGGTAGAAGACGAGCAGCGTAAATTGTGCCCTGGCACTGATTGAGGCGGGGGTAGGACATCGGGGATAGCGAGCAGAGAGGAGGTTTCGGCAGAGGAACGCGACCTTATCAAAATGGAGCCATCCCTCTGAGGCCGAAGGTCAAAACGCGCCGTCCCCGTCTTCCCATGGATCGCTCGAAAGAGGCGTTCGTGGTTAGTGGGGAGGGGCTTGGAGGAGGAGGGGCGGAGGACGAGGAACTTGTCCATCGTCCTAAGGCCGAGTGAAGCCGTCTGGCCAAACACCACCGGAACTTCGAGGGGGCGAGAAGACGAGAAAGGCGGACGGCGACGTCGGGTCCCACGTCCCCCAGGGGCCGAGGGGGCCGGGAGCGATGAGGCCCGACCGGAGTGGGAGGCGACCGGGGCCGCGGGCCTCCCACCTGAGGGCGAAAAACAGGTGGGTCCCTATCGGGACGTGGAATATGGGGGGATCCAGGGTCGGGCAGCGGCGCCACGAGCCTGGGGAAGAGAGGGAGAGGAGGTGTCGGCAAGAAGAGCAGACGGGGTGGGCGAGGGCTGCCGACTGCCCTTACCAGACCCACGGTCCAAAGAGTAGTCAGAGGAGGTCAGATGCACAAGCCGGGTCGTCAACGAGGTCCATTAGATTTGTAAGTGTTTCCATAGAAAATTTTTGTTGTTGTTTCGCGCCCGGGGCAGCGGGGAACCGATTACCCGGGCCCAAGGGGACCAAGCGCACGCCGGCGGGGATGGGTGCCTCGTCCCATGTAGGTACCCCCGTTTCAAAAGGGGCCCTTGCAGCGTCGAAAGTTCTCCCCGCCGGCAGCAAAGACCAAGGCCCCCCAGGGTCCCAGGCCTGGGCACCCTACCAGCCAACTTAGTCCGGCCCCGGCCATGGGGGCGAGACCCCAGCGACCAGCCCCGGCAGCCCACGGGGCGCGAGAAGTGAACAGAGAAAGCAGAAAAACAGAGGCGGCAAGGAAGAGGGGAAAGAGGGGAAGACAGGAAAGAGGGGGCTGTAGGATAGCAGGGTATGCTAAAAGTCCACTTCACAACCGGGCGGGGACCCGGCAGGGCCCCCAGCCGCGGCTGACCCCCCTCGCCACATGGAGGCAGGAGCCCGCGGGCGATCCACCCCAGAAAGACCGCCCGCGGGGGGGGATATATATATATATATATATATATATATATATATATATATATATATATATATATTATATATATATATATATATATATATAATACATACAGAGACATGCAAGAAGTAAATAGACACCCTTAATTTATGGTAAAATATATGCATCCAATGTTTTTGCCATTATTATGACTAATATTCGTTTCCTTTTTTTAGATTATAATATACCCATCCTAGAACATGCCTCGAACACAAGATATAGCTGCACGTCCATAATAACCAAGCTGATGAAGATAGTTTACTGTTGTTCTTGGCTAATTTTGAGTTTTTCTGCCACTTCTGAAGCTTTTAAACGAGGGTTGTTCTCAACAGATCTTCGAACAAAATGAAGACATCTGTCAGAAGGCCAGGTCGACCAGGTTGTGATTCAATTGATGTTTTGCCCTTTTCTTTAAATTGGACTATTATTCTGTTAACAGTAGAAAGGGGTATTCCGAGATTCCTAGCTATTTGTTGCTGGGACAGTCCACCCTCAGATTGACCAATCCATCCTCGTTGAAAGTCAGAAATTTCTTTGGAATCTTGTGTTCGAGGCATGTTCTAGGATGGGTATATTACAATCTAAAAAAGGAAATGAATATTAGTCATAATAATGGCAAAAAAATTTGGATGCATACATTTTACCATAAAATTAAGGTGTCTATTTACTTCTTGCATGACTCTGTACATACACACTGTGTATACAGTATAGTATATATATATAGGTGTTGGACAAAATAATCGAAACACTCATTTCTGGTGCTGTATTTTCTGGTATAATTAATGGCATCATATAATTTACTAAATTCATATGTAAATGCATATAATATCGAGAACATCATCTGCTTTAATATGCTGATATTGGTATTTCCTGTTCTTGTAGAATAAATAAAAATATGGCAGTTGGAAAAGATGGCACTGACTGTGAAAGAGGCATAACAATAAGAACCCATTTGGTTGGTGTCTCAGTATTAAAAGTGGCGTAATTGCCTCTATCTTAAGGAACAGTCCCCAATGTTATGAATACTGTACATGGAAAGAAATGGGAAAAAACTACACCACATAAGCATAACAACAATCCCATTATTCTCTCCAACTTCATTAAGTTTTTGCACTGATTGGTGTTATGAGGGGCTTTAATACAATTTTTATAACATCATTTTGACTGATACTGCTCTTTGCACACTCTTATTTAGTTATGAATGAAGTCTGAAGCAACAGTCTTTGGCTCATGCTTTACAGTTTATAATAAGGTTCTTCTCTCACATTCTGTCAGGGTTGCTTTACACCCACTATATATTCCTTATTTGATGTACTTTTTTTCATTTTCTTCCATGTACAGTAATACCTTGAACAGCGAGGTTTTGATAAGCGCAGGTTTTGATGTAGCACAGTTTGTATTTTCGTCAATTTTTTAAAATTTAGTGCGCAATTTTCCTATTGTTTTCTAATTTCTTTTCGGTGCTATTTCATTCGACAAACTTTCGACTTTTATTCGAAAAATTCCGGAACCAATTAACCGCACTGTGCAAGGTATTGCTGTATTCATAACCTTGACAACTATTCTTCGAGATGAAGTGGGGTCAATTACGCGACTTTTAATACGGAGATGCCAACCAAACTGGCTCCTACTATTATGCCTCTTTCACAGTCAGTGCCATTTTTTCCAACTGCCATATTTTTATTTATTCAGAAGAGGAAATACCAATATCAGCATATTAAAATAGATGATGTTCTCAATATTATACACATCTACATATGAATTTTGTAAATTATACAATGCCATTAATTATACCAGAAGATATAGCACCAAAAATGTGTTTGTTCATTATTTTGTCTAAGCCCTGTGTGTGTGTGTGTGTGTGTGTGTGTGTGTGTGTGTGTGTGTATAAAGCAACCACTACAATAATCATAATTATGGTTTAAAATACATGTACTTCCATGGTCCCAAAAACAACTTTGTACTTAGGAAAAGGGTCCTTTACAGTGGACTATATGCATTAATAAATCAATGGTCATGGTGTAGCTAACTTTTTTATAGCAAAATTAAGGCAATGGACTTCCCACATCAACTTTGTGGAATGAAGCCAGAATAGTTTTTAGATTTAGGTTTATCAGGGATTCTAGAATTCAGTTAAAAGCCTCAGGTGGCTTTTCATACACACTAATCCTCATTTTTCTTTATGATAGTTAAAGATTTTAAAAAATTTTAGAGGCTTGAAAAAATGAAAATTATAGTATGGTACTTACTTTTCCTTTGGACCATTTCTTCTTCTTTGCTTTGCCTCCTGAAGACCCAGATGCTTTCTTGCCCTGCGACTTTGAAGGCTGAGCCTTTGCTTTTGTGTCCTTTTTGGGAGGCTGGAAAAGAATAAAAATAATGCATTTTTTAATACAAACTGCGCTTCTTAATTTTTATAATTCCAATTAACTAGGTCTTAAATCTACTAGAGTACTCAATAAGCCTGCCATTGTGACTAATGAATCAAAATTTTCAGTTAATATTTTATAGCAGCTGCAATTACACAAGTGAAAAAATTTGACCCATTTTATTAAACCATTTTCTTTACAAACTTTTCATTCATTATCCGTTAAAGATAAAGCTCATACCAAACGAGTGTTTATTTATTGTCTGTGAAAGATGAAGCTTGTATAAAAAACCTTATTTCCACTATGTTCTTCAATCTTTTTCTAATTTTTTTTATACAGAATGTGTCAGTCCTCCATTTCTGATCAGCTAGGATCCAGTGCAGAGCAAACCACGCATTTAATAGCATTTCTAATGTTTTACTTAACCATATTCATTTACCATACTATTTAAATCAATAACATCGCGAGACTGATTCTTCTAACTGCGGGCAGAGGCTGAATGCTCCTTATATCTAGCAGTTATTCAGTCCCAGTTATGAAGATAGGGAACCTCATTGTAGTTTCTAAGATATTTCTATTAAGTCAAAATTGTTAATTGTTAATTTGAAAATGCGCGTGGTCACATACAGGCCTATATGGATGACCTTGTTATCCTGCATTGAGGTTATGATGTACTAACCTTACATAATCAAGCTCAGCACAGCCTTAGGCTAGTGGAAAGATGTGCTGATGGAGTCAACCTCCATTTTAGTTCTTCTAAGAGGGAGGTAGTAATGTTTATCCATATAGAAAGAAATGGAATCTTCCATCTCTTAGGTTAAACAATGACACTCCAACTAAATGCCCAGTTATGTCAACTGGTACTTGTAGGTTATCTCCCCCCCTCCAATTTTATCAGAATATTTTCGTTAAAACTAACAAAAATATCACAACTTTAACCTAACCAATTATTAAGGGCATACAGTTGATCTATTATTAATAATAATAATGTTTGTTTCTGGAATAGTATTTACTATTTACTAATAGATCAACTGTATACCCTTGATAATTGGTTAGGTTAAATCATGATATTTTCATATTTTAATAAAAATATTGTCAAAATTGGTGATGGGGGGGGGAGGGGGACTACAGGTACCAGTCAACTGAATGCCCAGTTAGGTAAACTTGATGATTAGTTAGGTTAAGACATGATATTTTTGTTAGTTTAAATAAAAATGATGAGAGCAAACTTTTCTGGTTAATTTTGAGGTATTTTGTACGAAATGGCCATCCATTTCCTGTGCAAATGCAGTTTTCAAGATGACAATATCTTGAAAACTAGGCATTTGCACAGGAAATAGATGGCAGATTCATAAAAAACATCTCAAAATTGACCAGAAAAGTTTGTTCCCATCATAAAAACAGACTGGGTATAAAAACGAATAATTACCAAACAAGTACAGGTAATACCAGAGTGATCTTATACTAGTCAAAAAACAATTCCAAAATGCAGGATCAATCTCAACTGCAACCCTAGAAATTTTTTTTTCACCACCACACTCCTGGTTTCAGTAATGTGTCATTTATGAGATCTCGTAACATGAACACGTTAAGTTATGCTTTATTGTACAAAATGTAGTCAAAAATATATTTTTCAAGTGTATTTTGGTGTGCTTTGTTCAAATATGACCATTTCTTGTGCAAATAAACAGAAATACAGTTGTCATTGCATGGCCCAAACATGTATTTTTATTCATTTGCACAAGAAATGAAGGTTATATTTGAACAGAGTACACCAAAATACACTAGAAAAATATATTTTGGTTAATATGAGTTTTATCGCACTCAGAATATCAAAAGCAAATATAATCATAAAATATTAAAGCATAATTTTCTCATCATTTTCATATAAGTCACTATGCTCGCAGATGCGTACTTAACAAATTATGTACATTTGAATATTATGACATTTTTACATTTTTTTTTCCGCCCTTCCAATATTTTGATTGGTGACGTCATGAGAACATGATATATGAGCTAGATTTTTTAAGTTGCTAGTCTACTTCTGTTAGTTTTTGATAGATGTTTGTGGCGATGACATGTGAACAGTGCGAATATTATTTTGAGGATTTAATATACTCTAGGCTAGGTTAGCCAGGGTTAGGTTAGGTTAGGTTAGCCAGGGTTAGGTTGTTAATTAATACCAAAATACATTTTCCTAGTAATATTTGATGTGTTTTGCTTAGATTTTGACTTCCATTTCCCTTGAAAATGAGCCAAACTTCAAAGTACTATAACTTTGTTGGATCTCATTTCCGACGGAAATGGAGGTCATATTTGAACAAATCACATCAAATACTACTAGAAAAATGTATTTTGGTATGTAAAATGACTGAGTTACTTAAAACACATAATTACCTATATTTTTTATTTCAACATCAGGCCATGTCATTTGCGACATAATTACCTAAGTGTAGTCGCAGGAGATACCTTTAAAAAACATTTGGACATGTTTTTAGCCAACATACCCAACCAACCCACAGTGCCAGAGTATTCCTCTTCCAGACCTGCCCTCACAAATTCAATAGTGGACCAAATTGTATGGCAAGAGCAAGAGAAAAGGGTGGCCCTGGCTCAGGAGGCGCTGAGCGGACTTCGTGGGAGCAGCGAACCCCTGAGGCAAAAGCGCTTCAAGGTAAACCCATGAGCTTTTAATTTATATAGAAGTCTCCAATGTGGAACCTTGTCAATGACCATTGCTGACTAGATCCCTATTTAATTCTATCTTAAAACGTACGATCAAATGGTCACTATTCCCTAGTAAGCGTCTCTGACTCTCTGCGTCTGGTTTCTTGAAATCTGAACAGCACTGCACCCGGAGTTCTGCATCTAACAGTTTTAATATGGTAGGCTATCCATTGCAGGAAAATTTGGCTGAACTGTCCACTAGTTAGGTCCATAGACCTAAACGATCATTTAAACTGGCATAAAACTCAAGATTAATAACCACATTCTTGCAATACCCCTAACATGGAGAATACTAACCATATTAGTAATATTTAAATGTCTAAATGTAACAAAACATACATAACAAATAAATATATAATAGCTCACCATGCTGTTTGGCCTTTAACAACTAGAAAGAAATAATAAATAAACAGCGTGTTGCCGTTTAAGCGTTTTCAAACAATATGAGTAAGAAAATTCTCCGACTAAATATTTTCAAAAAATTATGGAGCACAAAATTTAAGCAGTTTTCCTTTCGTTGAAAACTTGACTTGAAGTCACATTCTTTCACTGACCAAGTCAGATTTGTGGACGAAAGATAAGGAAGATAGAGAACAGAGAGTAATTCTAAGTGGTCATGAATTTGGGTGGCAGAAAGTGAAAAGTGGGGTACCACAGGGATCATTTTTAGGTCCATTACTCTTTATTTTATAGCTAAATGGCTTAGAGAAGGGAGTAGGTAGTAAAACCTCTAAATTTGCAGATGACACAAAAGTAGTTGCCCCAGTTACAAATATAGAAAATTCTTATAAAATGCAAAGGGATATTGAGAGATTAGTTGCTTGGGCTAGCAAATGGCAGATGGAATTCAATGTTCAAAAATGCAAAGTTATCCATTTTGGTAGAAATAATTAAAACTTTAGTTATGAGATGCAAAGAAACTGGTTAGAAGATGTTAGACAGCAAAAAGATTTTGGCATTATAGTTAGTAGTGATCTAAAATTTTCTAAGCAGTGCTTAGAGGCCGGAAATAAAGCAAATAAAATGTTAGGTATTACTAAGAAGAATGTTAGTTACAAAAGTAAGGAAGTCATCTGTAAATTATATAATTCTTATGTTAGGCCTCACTTAGAATGCAGCATTCAAGCTTGGTCCCCTCACCTTAGACATGATATTGATATGCTTGAAGGTGTGCAACGTAGGGCAACCAAGCTTATTCCTACCCTAAGAAGATTGGAATACAGGGATAGATTAAAGGAATTAGGTATGTTTAGTTTTGAGAGACGTTGTAGGAAGGGAGATATGATACAGATATTCAAAATATTTTCAGGTTTGGACAATTTAGATGTACATAACTTTTTCTCACTAGAGGCTGATGGAATAACTCGTGGGCATAATAAGAAATTTAGAAAACAGACGTGTAGACTTAATCTACGAAAATTTTCAGCCACAGAGTAGTAGATTTTTGGGATAACTTGTGATAAACAGTAGCGCGTTAGTTAATTTTAAGAAAAATTTGGATGCTTTCATGAATGAAAGAGATAGTTTGTAGGTTGTAATTACTGTATATTTTTAGCTGAAGTTGTAGGCTACTTTGATAGTCGTAAATAGCTATACATTAGTTAACTGACTTGAGATTGATGTTGTGCAGGATTCTCTTATTATTAGCTCATGACTTGGATAACCTCGATAGGCGACAGTGCCTTCATGTTTTCCAAATGAAATGTAATGTAAAAATGCTAGTAGATTTCAGTAATTACTTCCCATAAGTAAATGGCAGTTCCCTACTTAGTTTTAAGAAAAAAAATGGATGTTTTCAAGAATGAAAGAGACAGTTTATAAACTGTGTAAATATTATACATTCTACTTAAAGTTATGTAGGCTACTCCGGTAGCTCTGTGAATAGTTTTATGTTAATAGCTGACTTGAAATTAATATTTTGCAAAATTTTATTATAAAATATAACTTTAGATTACACTAGTACACATTTGAAAACTTGTCGATCGATTTTTACAAACTAGTTGGTGATTCTATATAATTTGAGTGCGCTGATCTCAAAAATATAGTTAGTTTTTCCCTATCACGTATGGTTTTCTTACTACAGGGTGTCATAAATCCCCCATTTATCCCCAAATATGAACCATCTTATCGAGACCAACATTGGATTGCACATGCTAAACCATAAATTTTGTTGTTATAGACTACAGTAACGCTTACATAATAATGTAGGGTAAATATATATAACAACCAGTCCCATTCCCAGCAAAATACTCTCTCCTCTCCCATCAATGGGTGATTAACATTTGGGGACAGATGAGGTATTACAACACCCCTTGTAGCACGAAATCTTTAGGTGATAGAGTAAAACCTAATTAAAGCAGAATTAAATAGCTCCTAGCTCTTGGACAAGCATATTGCTTGTTTATGAAAGAATAAAAAAATAACTGAAAGAAACAAAATATATTTACCTTCTTTACTTGCAAACATTTCAGGACTTATTCCAAAGACTTAAGACCAAGCGAAGTATGTGTCGGATGCCAATAAATTGTTATCCTGCAATCTAGACCCCAAAAGTTCTGCAGTCCTTAGGCAGATTCAAATCCCTGACTAAGTCATTTAGTTCGGCTTGGGTTAATGGTTTAGGATCTCGGATTTGGAGCTGAATCAGAATCTGAATTGTATTGATCCAGACTCTCGGGTGGGCGGGAAATAGGAACTTCTGGACCATGGGGTACCGGCCTTATTGCAGATGGAAGACTTGGGTATTGAAGGCTCTCTTTATTCTTTGCATTATAACCTTTAACATTGCAAGAACAGAAGTAGCAGTCGTCGGTATGGTTTCTAGGCTCGCGCCATACCATAGGGATCCCAAATGGCAAACTTTTCTTTTTACCTTTGCTCCAATTCCTTAGTGCCGCAACACACGTAAGACAAACCTTGTTTGGAGCCCAACTTTTGTCTTGATCTCCTAATTTAATTCCAAAATAAGCATGATAAGCTCTCTTAATGAAGGTCGTTACATTTGTCCTTTGTTTTACAACAACATACCGACCACAAATATAACAAAATATGTCTGGACTATGGGTACATCCTCTAGAAGCCATTATTAACATTTTAGACGTAATGTTAGAATTATCTATCTGAAAAATATGAAAAAACGAAATTAATTAAAGATAAAAAAGGTAAAAAATTAGAAAACGCCCCAAAATTGTTTTGCTAATAACTTTAAAACTGTGGGTGATAGAAAAAAAACTGGTAGCATTTTTTAATTCAGCGCAGCGAACTGCTTCAGAATCACAACTCAAAATAAAGAAATCGATTTTCATGCAGACCGGTGTTATTTATGACTTGAATAACCTCAAAAGGCCCAAGTGGCCTCATGTTTTCCAAATGTAATGTAATGTAACGCCGAAACTGGGTTTGTGATGGCAAATGCAAACAAAACTCTGTTTGGCCTACTTCGTAGTTCATGGGCTAAAAGCTTAACCATTTGTCTGGACACTCAGCACAGGGGCAGCAGGGTCCAAACTTCAGGCTTTTATCATGGACCCAGCCACACTAAGTATGGATAAGGGTTAGACTGTAGCCTAGATTTGAGATCGCCATAGTGACCCTAGCCTAAGCCAATTTAGGCTCAAAATCCTAATGATTGAATGAAAATTCCTTATTTAAGGCTTATAAATGCGCAAATTTAATTTAGCATAACCTCCTAATATCAATGAAATATATTCTCGTTTATATGTGGGCTTAAATAATGCAATGAATTCTGCAGACAATAAATTGTTTACAAAAAAGTAACTCTGGTTTTTTCGAGCCGCTTACGAAGCTGTCTTCGGCAAAACTCGAGTCAAGTCTAACTCTAGCGAGATCTTGAGTTAGAAACATCTTTGATTTGTTTACGAAAGTCTTGACTCCAGAGGTCAGACTCTTTTAAGATCGTGAGATACCTTAGAAAGTTCCAACAGCTTTTCGCACCTCAAGATTTTAACCGTTAAAGTTTGAAAGTAGTCCACCTTCAGGCTCCGTTACAGAAACATCTTGCCTATAAGCGATTACGCCCTACAGCCT
>JAJOZX010008347.1:27500-30000 GCA_023014485.1 Bathynomus jamesi | reverse complement strand
TTGTGTTATCTTGAAGCTATTTTGTAATTACTACCAATAAGTAATAACTAATATACTTAAATATTCTTCATATTTTCTTCTTTACAAATTTATTCTAAATTTTTTTTTTTTTATTGTTAAGTACGAGTACAACTCCCAATGACACAATGCATTGCCACTTCTTATGGAGAAAGGCACAAAAACTACATACTGTGGCACATCCTTTAAATCAGAACTTTTTATAAAGGAAACCGGTTGTTAAAATTTTGGCAGCTTATCACTGAATAATAATAATATATATATATATATATATATATATATATATATATATATATATATATATATAAATATATATATATATATATATATATATATATATATATATATATATTATATATATATATATATATATATAAATATATATATATATATATATATATATATATATATATATATATATATATATATATATATATATTGGTTACTGAGGTCCTTGTGCAACTTTAAATTTTAGTAACTTTTGATGTATACAAGATACAAACAACATATGAAAACATAATTTTTAATACACTACAATGCAAATTTCTAAGCCTCAACATGACTGCCGTCTTTCTCGACACATCGTTCGATCCAATTTTCTGAAGACCTGAAAATATTATCCTGTGAATGCAGTTCAAGAAATCACTCGGCAGCAACTGAAGAATGTTTTCAGGGCTTTGAAAGATCGGATTGAACCGTGTATTGAGAAAGATGCAGGGGCGTACCTAAAGTATTTGGCACCCGGGGCGGATCCTTCCTTTGACACCCCCCATAAATAATTTTAAAATTTAAACACACAGAAAAATATATTATGTTTGCAAGTAGATTTTTAAACAGTACAGTAGTGTCATAAGCAAATTGGAAATAAGAAAAATGCAGGACATTAAAAATTCAGTGAACAGGTAATATTGCATTTTGTTTTATACAAAAAACACAGGAAATCCAGTCTCAACGCTCAGCCTATTCTTCAAAGGTAAATAGAGAGGATTCACAGTCTCTGCTTTCGAGCCTTAATTTCTGCAAATTGATCAATGACCTCATCAAAATTCACCTTCTTTGCGTATTTATGTTCAATTGAAAGTAAAGCCAGATTTGTCAATCTTGTCTGACTCATGGTCGAGCGAAAGAAATTTGTTATCAATTTCAATTTGGAAAAACTTCTTTCACATGAAGCAATAGACATAGACAGTCAAAAAGAATCTCAAACACAGTGACAAGCTTGGCAAAGATTCACAAAAATCCTATTTCACAATAAACTCCAGAAACTGCAATGGTGTCCATTTCTTTGCCTCTTCAACGCTGATTTTGGCAGCTTCCAAATGCCTCCGAAGTCGTTCAATTTCCACACTGATATCTTCATCAGAGAATTCATCAAAAATCTGAGTCAAATTTGGAATATACTCCCGAAGTTCTTCTTCTGTTGCAACAACCAAAGTGTTTGGCTGAATAACAGCGAAGATTGACAGGATTTGATCCATTGCCTTAGAACGAATCTCCAATTCTTGATGAAAGCGATCAAGACATTCAAACATAGCCCTTTTTATTTCCTCTGGCAATGTGAGACCAGCATCCTTTGCCATCTCTCCTGGCATCCTTTTTCGGAGCTTCTCTCCATAGAAATGTCCATTTCCTCACACTTTGTAGTTGCATAATGAATGGCCCTCCACACTGCATTTACTTGGTATTATAACATCACGACGATGCATTTATAAACACTTAAACATCACTATGATACCACATTGTCAAAAATTACTGGACACTGGTATAAGTATCATGATATTGTTATAAACACCAGCACTTTATGCTTTATCATAATTATTTAATGAAACATACCTCATGTATGTGGAGTCACAGTGTCAAGTGAACAAGACTTGGAATGTCAGTTGCAGCCAGCTGGCTATACTCGACAAACTGATGACTAAAACGTCAACAAACGTTCGCCTTTCGATGTAATTTTTATCAAATATTTAATTTTTCGTTTGTAAATTTTGTATTGCCAATAAAAATATAAATTTATTTTATAGTGGAAATTAACATTAAGCTGTTGTAATAGTTTGAACATTTTTAATTTTTTTTCTTACTTTGGCGAATTTTTCATTTGGTTTGAAAACTTGTACTGGTATTTCAACTCTCCCGATGGCACCCCCCTCCTGGCTGTCACCCGGGGCGGACCGTCCCCCTCGGACCCCCCCCTTAGTACGCCACTGGAAAGATGGCAGTCTTGTTGAAGCCTAGAAATTTGTAACGTAATGTGCTGAAAACTGTAATAATTATGCTTTCATATTTCTTTTTACAGTTTGTCTCTATCATGTGCATATCAAAAGTTATTAAAGTTTAAAGTTGCACAAGAGCTTCATAATCACCTCATATAACCTTTGGTAACCTTTGGTTAGCTTCCGCTAGAATTGCTTATTCTGATGAAGGTCAAGCTTTTCACTCCACTTTAGACCTACAGTTTAACGTGGAATCCGAACCACGCCCC
>JAJOZX010008347.1:0-25000 GCA_023014485.1 Bathynomus jamesi | reverse complement strand
TGCGTTTCAAGCCACTATTAAATGATTTGATGACGTCATCCTGCGGGTTCTTCCTAAGTTTGCTGTATGTGGCGGGGTCCTGGAGAAGCTCGTTCATCTTTCCGATGTAGTCCACTTTGTCCATAATAACTATGGTGTTAGCCTTGTCTGCTTTAGTAATATGGAGCTCCCCATCTTTTTTTAATTGTGAGAGGCTATTGCGAAAACGTTTAGGAAAGTTATCTTCGTAATTACATTCGCCGCACTATAAACGAGGCCTTTAACTATGTTAAACAAATACTGAGGGAGATTACACTGTTTTTCAAAACACGCGAGACTGTAACAAATTTGTAAAGCCGAAGGTTTTTTAACAATAAAAAAGGACATACCATATCCAAGGGCACTTTTTGCATCGTCACTAATGTTTTTCGAAGAAAGGTTCAAAACACACTTTGAGCTTGCTTTTTTACTCCACTGACTATTCGAATGAGACTTTTAATTTTTCGATCCAAAATGTTACGAAGTGAAGTAGTTCTCCGACGCAACTCGTTGTAAATTTCATCAAACAAAGGTTGGATCCACGGTTGGGGAATAACGGTTACAAAATTATGTTTGGCGATGTTTAAATTTTTGAAGGCGGACCACTCATTTTGTCTGGTGACTTCAATATATTTCTTTAAAATTAATCTGCTGAAGTTGTTGAACGGATGGTCGTCAATTTGTCTGAGGCGAATCGGAAGCAGGGATTTGGGAAGAACTTGCTCCTCTAGACAATTGTTTGATGAAATTTACAACGAGTTGCGTCGGAGAACTACTTCACTTCGTAACATTTTGGATCGAAAAATTAAAAGTCTCATTCGAAATAGTCAGTGGAGTAAAAAAGCAAGCTCAAAGTGTGTTGTGAACCTTTCTTCGAAAAACATTAGTGACGATGCAAAAAGTGCCCTTGGATATGGTATGTCCTTTTTTATTGTTAAAAAACCTTCGGCTTTACAAATTTGTTACAGTCTCGCGTGTTTTGAAAAACAGTGTAATCTCCCTCAGTATTTGTTTAACATAGTTAAAGGCCTCGTTTATAGTGCGGCGAATGGTAATTACGAAGATAACTTTCCTAAACGTTTTCGCAATAGCCTCTCACAATTAAAAAAAGATGGGGAGCTCCATATTACTAAAGCAGACAAGGCTAACACCATAGTTATTATGGACAAAGTGGACTACATCGGAAAGATGAACGAGCTTCTCCAGGACCCCGCCACATACAGCAAACTTAGGAAGAACCCGCAGGATGACGTCATCAAATCATTTAATAGTGGCTTGAAACGCATTCTCAAAGATCATAAGGACTTAATTCCGCTTTTCATGTCCACTTCACCTTCTCTGCCCTACCTTTACGGTCTTATTAAAACCCACAAACCTGGCAACCCTATGCGCCCTATTATTAGCTCGGTGGGCTCTATTACTTATAAACTCTCCAAATGGCTTGTCAAAGTCTTGTCCCCCATTCTCGGAACTATCTCTGATTCACATGTAAAAAATTCCATGGATCTTACTGAAAAATTGAATAATGCACGTACTGAAACTAACGATAGATTGATCAGTTTTGACGTTTGTTCATTGTTTACAAAAGTGCCGATTGACGATATGCTTGACTTTCTCTCCCAAGAATTACATAAGTATGACCTGCCACTACCTTCACACATTGTTTTGGAACTTATTAAGCTTTGCATCAAAGACTGTAAATTCACTTTCAATAACGAGTATTATCAACAAGTTTTTGGGATGGCCATGGGCAACCCCTTATCGCCCCTCCTCTCCAATATTTATATGGAGTTTTTCGAAATTACTTACATTCCGAGAATCCTGGGGGTTGGCATCCCTTGGTTGCGGTACGTCGACGATATTTTGTGTATCTGGCCCATGAATCGTGACCTGGATAACTTCCTCCTTCAGTTAAATGATCAAGTCCCCTCCATTAAGTTTACTTTAGAAGTGGAACAAGACAATTCAATCCCATTTTTGGATGTGCGTGTACATAGGGAAAGCCCAGGTTTTAAGTTTAGTATCTATCGGAAAACAACAAACAATTTGTCCTACGTACACTTTTACTCGGGACATGACACCCCACTAAGAAGGCCATTTTTTCATCAATGTTTCTCCGCGCCCTTAGGATCGCCAGTCCGGAATACATCGATGCCGAATTGGAAAAAATCAACGGTATTGGAAGTGATCTGTGTTATCCATCTGCGTTTATGGAATCTTGTCTCAACAAGGCAAAACGAACTTTCTATCGTGTCAATAATAACACTCGTACTTTGTCAAAAAATATTTTAGTACTTCCATTTTTCCCGGGCTTTTTAGGCATTGCTAATGTACTTAAACTTTTGGATATTAATGTAGTATTTTCATATAACAATATTGTGAAAAATATCATAGTAAAAAATAGCCCTACCAATAATTCAGGCATTATCTATAAAATTGGTTGTAAACAATGTGATTCCTTTTACATAGGTCAGACGGGAAAGGATTTGCACACACGTATAAAACAGCATCAATATTCCGTTAGAACAGGACAGTTGTCCAGTGCCCTTTTTGTCCATTTGTCAGAGTTATCCCACTGTATTGATTGGAATAATGCTTCAGTTTTATTCACTCTAGCAACATTGTTAATAGAAATATTCTTGAGTCTGCCATTATCCAACTTTCAAATAACTTCAACATAAGCAAAGGTCTTTTTCAACTCGATCCTTGTTTTGAATTCCTTCAAAACAGATTTAGATAAGAAGGTAGAACGCTAAATCTTTGGTAAACTTGTGCTACTTTATTAACTTTTAATTTCATTTTATTTTTATATATATCGAAACTTGACCAAGGCAGAGTGTTAAAACCCGGGCAGATTCCAGTATAAATTTGTATTTTTATAATCCATTTGATCTTGTGCTAAAAATCGATATTTTTCCTTACAAATCTGTATGCCTCTGATAATCCTTAATTTTAATTTTTATTTTTACTTCTCCGTTTATTGCATGTGTGTGTATATATGTATATATATATATTATATATATATATATATAGATATATATATATATATATATATATATATGTATTGTATTTATTTTTTATTTTTTTTTTTTTTTTTCTGTAACCTATATATAGGCTGAACCCTTTATGTACTTCAGTGTTCCTGAGGATGTCATTAGACGAAAGCGCTTGAGCACCATTTTGTGTTTCCTTTCCTTCGTGGTTTTATTAATCATATATATATATATATATATGCTGCAACCACAAGGAAAAAGAAAAACGATTTTTTTTCCTTGTGGCTTTGCAGCATTTATTCATTTCACGTGTTTTATTGTGAAATTCATCCCATACATATATATATATATACTGTGTGTATATATATTAGGGTGTTTCATAAATTAAAAGTTTGGAAAAATTTTAATCCACATGGATCCCCTTGTTCCATTTGCTGAGGAGACTGATAAACCGAAGTATTAATTCAATAGTTTAAAGTTTACGGGTCCCCAGTTTGATGCTCTGGCAGATCATAAACGGAAAAAATTAAACAAAAATCTGTCAATGAATTTTTTATTCAACAAACGAGTACCATTTCACTACACATTTTCACAAAGATACAAAAAACATAACCACTTCTTGCGAATCATTTGTCCACGAAATCCTTCTTGGTTTTATTCGGGTATTTCGCCCTATGCTGCATCACAGTTTTGAGCAAATACTGCTTCTGCTCTTCGTCAGAGAACAGTTGAACTCTTTGGTGAGCGCGATGGCTCTTTCGGCCCGATCGTTGACGACAGAGATTTTGTTAACAGTTGCCGCTGAGTCAGTCTCTGACGAAGTTGAAATCACAAAAGCCCCCGTATCTTCTGCAGCTCCTTGTTCCTTCCTGGCCTTCTCCTGTTGTTCCTTAATCTTGTCCAGCCTCTTCCTTTTCCTAATCTCCTTATAGTGAAGCTTCATGTCAACAGGGCCCATGCTGCAGGAATTTGGATCTTCACGCTGCATGTCGAGAAAGTGGATGTCCTCCTGATTCTTCATCATTTCCTTAGCCTGTGAATGAGCAATGTCCATGATCTCCTTCGCTATTGCCTCCTTGAACATCGCCTCCTTCACTCGGAAGGACTCTGCTTTATGTGACTTGTGCTTCACAAGCCGGTCGTATTCCTTGAGAAGGGATTCCATCTTCCTCAAGGCCGAATCTCGACGCATCATGGGGATTCTCGCTCTCTCCCAAAATATGAGACAGGCATCCAGGCACAGGTTCAGGCATTTAGTACGTCCAAATTTTTGCTCCTTTTGGTGGTAAAAGTACTTTTTGAGTACTTGCAACTGAGTTGGAAGGCCACTTGATGTGATGTTCGCATCCGTCTGGCCAATAAGAAACACTTCTGTTTTCGCTCTGGTAGACACCTGGAAAAGAAACAAACTAAATAATTCCACAGAAATAATTTCACATCGTAATTAATTTCATTAATTAAATAAAGAAAAGCAGTAACTGGGACTCGAACCAGTGTCATAGCCGTTTGGCGGCATCGCTCAAGTCGGCGTACACAGCACGCTAGCCACTACACCATCTAGGGAGTGGATAGCGTGCTGTGTACGCCGACTTGAGCGATGCCGCCAAACGGCTATGACACTGGTTCGAATCCCAGTTACTGCTTTTTCTTTATTTATAAAACTGATACGTGTACACTACGTTCTCTTTGACAATTCATTAATTAATAAATTTCAATACCGCAGTAAAATTACATTAATTAGTATCATAAATAATTACAGGCTTAGTTGTCCAATATGCAACAGACTAATTATTTCATGTAATATTAATAATAAATATCACTACCACAGTAAAATGACAGAAATTAAATAATAATAAATTTCAATACACAGTAAAATGAGATAATTAGTAGCATAATAATTACCTCCATAGTTGTCCAATAGGCTATACAACACGAACCGCTCAAGTGACGAAGAAAACCGTCTTCACTGCAGGCAGGCGAGAAATGAACTGACAAAAAGTCGTCAAAGTTGGGGACCTCTAAATGCAGCGCGATCTGGTTCAAACTTGCACAAACGTGTTTTCTTGTTCTTTAGAATACGGAGAAACGTGTGGATTAAAACTCCAAGCTCATTTTTATTTTACCCTATAGGTATGAAACACCCTAATATATATATATATATTAATAACGTAAAGAACGACGCTTGTATAGGTGGTACTTCATTTTTTCATTTGTTGTTTTCTCTTTCTCGTCTTGCGCGGAATATCTCCTATACAAGCGTCGTTCTTTACGTTATTTATACTGCGTGTTCTTTGCAGTTGAATGTATATATTATATATATACCTTTGGTAACCTTTGGTTTGTTTCCGCCGGAATTGTTTATTCTGACGAAGGTCAAGCTTTTCACTCCACCTTAGACCTACAGTTTAACGTGGAATCCGAACCACTCCCCACCAGCAACCCAGCGTCTAGGCCACCCAGGGTAGCCATTTATCTACCAACCACTTTCTTTATTGTGTGGAAGGATGAACAGCTGGGTTTTGCTGCCGTCACCGGGTCTCGATCCTGGGGCTGATGGATTCGTAGTCAGCGACGCTAACCACTACACCACCGAAGCGCGCATATATATATATATATATATATCAGGGGCGGCTTCTTAATGAATGCAAGGCATGCACTGCATGCGTAAATAATATACTCAATGAATGTAAAATTATTATTTAAGTTAAAAAAATAAAGTTAAAATTATTATTAATATTATTAATAAATATTGGTTCTATCCTCGGTTACTACATAACTCATAAGAATACCATAAAAGACAAAATACAGCTTATCTAATATGTACTACACTGTAATGCATGTGACTGCATGCGTAAGTAAAATTACCACGAGCCGCCACTGATGATATATATATATATATATATATATATATATAACAGGGTGGGCCGTAAGTTTCCATACATAGGAAAAATAAACATTTTTTTATGGACAACCATTTTTATTTATATAATATGCTCTACATGGTTGCCATTGTTTTGAAAACACATTTCAATACGTGTTCCCCACTGTTGATGAACACGCATTAGCACAGTTGACGTTATGCTTGTAATGGCGTTGGTGATACGTTCCTTTAGATGATTTATGTCTCGTATCTTTTCCTGATACACCATGGCCTTCAAGTGCCCCCAAAGATAGAAATCAAGGGGGGTGAGATCTGGGGATCTGGGAGGCCACTCCACAGGACCACGCCGACCAATCCAAGCATCCGGAAACTGCTGATCCAAATACCGACGCACGTGAAGACCATAATGAGGTGGAGCTCCATCTTGCTGGAAGTAAACTGGGAAGTTACCTTCCTCGTTTAGCAGGGATGGGAAATCTCTTCTTGCAACATGTTAAGATACCTTTCGGCATTAAGATTTCCACTGACAAAAATTGGTCCAATAATTCTGTCACCCCATATCCCGGCCCACACCATCACTTTACCGGCACCTTGCATCTTCGTCGGACTCAGCCAGTTAGGGTTAGCATTACTCCAGTAACGTATGTTTTGCCGATTAACCTCTCCATTGACGTAAAAATTTGCTTCATCAGTAAACAAGATCTTAGTTGAAAAGTTTGCATCCTCGTTCACTTTGGTTAATGCCCATTCACAGAATTCCATCCGTCTATCCGGGTCGTCTTCACTCAAATGCTGTGCCATATGCAATTTGTATGGATGCCATTTGTTTGCTTTCAAAATGCGCCTGATACTCGATCTGCTGACACCACTTTCTGCAGACAACCGTCGTGTACTTTTTCTGGGACTCCGTGTAAGCGCTGTAAGTATCGTAGCTGTTGTCTCTTCATCGGTGGCTGTACGTCTTGGACCACTTCGCGGTTGATCTGCAACATTTCCAGTTTTCTGAAACTTGTTAATAAGTTTTGCCACAGTGTCGTGTGTGATGTTCGTTCCATGTTGTCTGTTAAAGTTCATTGCAACCATGCGACTGCTTCCCGACCCAGCCATCAGTATGATTTCAATTCGTTGCTCTTTCGTCAAACGCATATTCTTAGGGTATCTGAAACATAAAAACAAACGTTTAATTTTTCCTATGTATGGAAACTTACGGCCCACCCTGTATAGATATATATATAATTTTTAAACATCTGACACTTTAAAAGGCTCGTATTTTTCTTTTAACTGAAATAAAAACATGAAATTTGTACTGTACCTTCTCTACCGATGGGGAATTAATTCCCTAGTACAGAACATGCTCTATGTGATGTCCTCTCAGCTCATTAACTGTGCACACGAACAACAAAATTTTCAGTACTCTGGAGTGAGTATCTGTTGAAATCTGAGAAATTTCTTGTTCAAATGATGCTTTCAATTCTTCTGTTGTGTGTGAATTCTGTTTAAACACACTATCTTTTAAATAACTGCACAGATAAAAGTCACAGGGATTTAGATCTAGTGATATTCATGGCCATAACATTCCTTTATCACGCAGGAAATTTGTTGGATTGGCAGGCAACAGATAAATTTTCGATGGAAGCAATTTTTATGAAGTTATTAGTTGTAAATAGTTATGAAGAAAAGACAAGAACTAAAACAAGCATATAAACTACAATCAGGGTTTGTTACAAAAAGCTTGATATGAATTAATTGTCAGTATAAATACACAATCTCAAATACAACAACAGACTATAAATAATACAATTGCACAATAATAACCGATTGTTTGTTTAAATTACTAACTCAATACATGACACACAATACGAGTCCTATGTGCAGACGAAAGGAAACGGAATGTTTACCGACGCGTTGAACTTCTATAACGGTACTTTACAGTCGATGTACTGTAGGCTGAGAGTTTATGCAGAGAAAAATGACACAGAGGTTAAGTAGGCGAAGAACTATATGGTAGGTCTGTACCAGAGAAATGCTTTCTGCAGTAAGACTGAAGGAAGACTGGCTTTGAAAATAGGCGAAGTAACATTCCAAGTAGTTTCACTTATTAATAGTTGCTTTTCCTCTGAGTTTATGGTTGTTTCACAGTTCCTTGGTGATGGTCTTGGTTGATTTTGATGGTCGCCCGTTTTGATTCACTTTTCTGAAATCTGCTTCCCAATATCTGGAGGTGTTTTATGAGGCTGACTAATTCAATCTTTATCGCAAGAAAGTCTTATTAACGAAGAGAATTTCTCTTGTCGTAACTTCACCTTGGTGCCTAGAAGGCCTTCTTCGGTATAAATTTCTGCTGGTAACGAAAATTTGCAGGCGTCTTCAATAAACTGTGACGAAATTGTTTTCGTGTTTGATCAGGAGTTTTTACAAAAATCTAGTCCTCATTAAGAATACTCTATGTCTATAGGCAGGCAAAACCTCGGTAAGGATGACCTTTTTATGATCCCATTCGAAACGTACTTGAGAAATATATTATCATATTGCACGTAGGGGTGCACCGGATATTGCGAAATATCCTGTATCCGGTATCCGACAGGACATGGGTCATATCCGGCCGGATATGCCGGATATAGGCCAAGACATTAGAAAATTAAAACCTGTAAAATCTGCCATAATATGACACCACCACATTACAAATATTTTATATACAAAAAAAATGGAAAGCCCTCCAGGGCCCACCCCTAAACCAGTCCAGCAACACTTTTATATTAAATCAACACAATACTGATGACAAGAATAATAAAACATCTGTCCATCCTTAATGATTACAGTTCTATTAATATAATCAGAGCTTTTTATAAAAATGTCGGCGTTAAATTTTTTAAAAAGAGTAAAATATTGCTAGACCCCTGCACTTGCTTTCCATTCTTTTTTCTCCTTTTTTTCCTTTATTTTCAAAACAATACAAAACATTACAAGCTTGACAAATGTAAAACAATACATTGAATACAATATAAAATGCCTGGAATGAAATCAATGAATGGAGGGCAGTATTGTGTAGGTCAGATGCCGCCATTCAGCCTGGAGGTCTTCAGAATAAAAAAAAACTCAACAACAGTGATTTAGAACTTTTTTCCGTTGTGGTGCAAAAACAAGAGCATTTCTCCTCTTTTAGGCAATATTCAGGATCGCCTTGCTTCATAGATGTTTCCATATTCAGAAAACATTCTCTCTGAAAATACAGAGGATGCGGGTGTGCAGAGAAGCTTTGAAACAATAGTTTTAAGGAGAGGAAATCGGTCCTCCTGCTTCCAAATTTGAACTGGACAGCGTTTCCTATCTACAAGAGGTTCAGATGCATATCGGTCTAACTCCCCTGCAATCAGTAGAACAGGAGCAGTCTTTTTTTCAACCTTTCTTCTCTTGTAACGTACTTCCCCAGATTGCTCTCCTTTTGTGATCTCCATAAAACACGCTTCAAGAATGTCCTCTTCGTCTTTCCTCTTTCGCATAGGAGAACTGGAATTTGAGCTTCTTTCACTTCCACTTCCACTTTCATTACCTTCACTTTCATTTTCATTAGAATCATTACCACCTTCGTCATTTTCAATACCTATGACTTCTTCAATCAGCCAGGATTTAGCCTGCTCTTTTTGATCTTGTTAAAAGAAAGATAACTTATACTGCGGATCTATTGCAGCCGCAGTCACATAAGCGTGACCGGAAAATTCGCCGTAAACATTTTCGCCGTAGGAAAATTCGCCGTAAACATTTTCGCCGTAAACATTTTCGCCGTAAATAAAATAAAATTAAAATTAAAAAAAAAGTTTAACTGAACCCTTATAATAGCCGGTGCTGGTTAAGTGTGCGGTCTACCTAGCTTCGAGCAGTCTACCACAATTAAGATTCTTTATACTGTACGGCATTGACGATTGGTTAGGTTAAGTCGTGATAGTTTGGTTAAATAAATTTCTTAAATAAATTCCTTATCTTGCTTTGAAACTCACTATATAGGAGGAGAACGAGGCCGAGGCGCGCGAAGGCGAAGAATGGAGCCAACATTTCCTATAGAATTGTGGAATGTTGTCGAAAGAACTCATAATAATATGCCGAGAACGAACAACAGTATAGAAGGCTTCCACAATGCAATACAAAGCTCTATTACTAACATGCATCCAAGTATCTAGAAACTCATAACCAATTTGATGAAGGAAGAGTGTTTATTTTTAAGAAGTTTTATCACTGACTTTTACCATTGAATAAAGACTTGCCTTTTTAATGCTTATATAATACCCTTTATCATCCATTGATTATTTTTTAAAAAATTTACGGCGAAATGTCCTTACGGCGAATTTGTCTTACGGCGAAAATGTTTACGGCGAATTTTCCTACGGCGAAAATGTTTGCGGCGAAATTTCCTAGAACCCACATAAGCCCTGTTTTTCACTATGTTCAAAGACTTCCCATCATTACTCTCCGACAAGAAACGCGCTCGAAGAGAAGTCAGGAGTTCTCTCTTTGTCGTTTGAACACCTTGGTCATCATGGCCAATCTTGAAAGAAATCTTTGTAAAATACAAATGCTTGGATTACGGAAGACAAATTGATTTTTCCGAACTCATTGTTATTTTATTTATTGTTGGGTTCAAAATCCCAGCTGAGCCGTGAACGGCCAAATTCTAAAGGGCCAGTTCTACCTGAAGCCCAAGTTAAGCTAAATTAAAACTTACGGATTTGAGATCCTATTAGGTCCTACCTCAGGGTAACCTCAGGGTTGCTGACTCGATGCGGGCCTACCTTTAGACCTTAGTTACATGAATTTTAATGTAAACAAAAAGGTACTATTTATGGTCTTCTTTCTCAACCTTGCAACAACAACGCAACCTGGACTATTGCACGGTGCAACAATCTTGTATCTAAACAACCAAACGAATTGCAAGAGAGCTCTCTACAAGACCACACCCTGTACGTACGAATCCCAAAACGAGTAGAAAAGACGCGCAGCGTCCCAAAATGATGCCACCAGCGTCCAAACACTGATGCCACAAGAGCCCAAAAAATGCTAGCTCTAAATTAACGTGAATTTTTCACTAACCTTACAATTATGAGATGGATATATATACACCTTAACTATATATACAAGCAATGCTGCATCAATCAGCTTAGTCATCATATCGCCTTGGGACAAACAATGGTTCTTCCTCTTCTAGATTTTCTAACACTCATTCCTGAGTTAGTTGGAAGAATGGTTTTAATATTTAAGGAGATTTCGTATCAGTGTCCACTCGAAGGATGTGATGGTAGGTAATTTACTACGATCAGCCAAATATAGTTGCACTGGAATTTTTAATTTATATAATCTTTCTAGCATCAAATATGCACTGTTCCAACGTGTTGGGACATCTTGAACCAATAGGAGAGGCTCAAGATTTTGCTGCACTTGAATGTGTTTGAAATTGTTACAGGCCAAAGGAGAATGATTAAAGTGAGTTGCAAGGCGGCGACTTTTGCAAGGATATCAATTACACTCCTCTGAACCATAATTGAATCACTAATAACTAGTTGGAGTAAATGAATGCTGCAGTGTATTGAAGGTATTTCAGCCAGGTCACTACCAAGAGCCATATTACTAGCTCCATCCCTCACCAATAAATTCCTCTTATTTGCATCAAGATCCCAACTATCCCACATAGAGCGAAACTTTTCAGATATATTCTTGCCAGTATGCGACCCTGAGAAATGAGAGGCATGTAGCACAGCATCGTATCTTTCAAAATCTTTAGCTATCCAGTGACCGATAATGATATAAACTTTCTTGAGAGGTTGTGCATGTCCATATATCTGAAGAAAAGCTGACATGCTTTACTTCTTCCAGCTTCTGAGCAATTTTAGACTTGAACTCATTATAAAGACGAGGAATTATAGTATCAGAGAAGTACCTTCTGCTCGGTAAGAGATATCTGAGTTGGAGGTAGGCCATAAAATCAATAAAACCATCATCTTCAACTAAAGTAAATGGCTGGTTGTCCAAAGCCATCATCATGCCAATTTTACGGTGAATCATCAGACCTGGAGTCATTGATGTCCCATATTTTTTTAGATGAAAAGCTTTCATCTATTGAGATCTGCTTACTCATTTGGTCCATTTTCTTTTCTTTCAGAGTACTACCAGTAGAAGTTGATGGTCTAGCCCGTATTCTATCGATGCCTATTTCCTTTGATTCAGTTGCAGCTATTCTTTTTTTGTCATTTTCGTTTTTGACTTCAGCATACTCTTTTGGGTGATTAATCTTCAAATGATTATGAAGAGGTGTTGTGCTAAAAGACTTTTGGCCACCTTTCTCCGTCCCACGTTTGATAACCTTTTGGCAAATATTACACTTTGCAGTGTTATCGCTAGGATCATTTATTGTATATGGTGACCACACAAAACTTGTCATGATTAATACTTAATAGTTTAATACAACACAAGAACCTGAAAGAGAACAAAACAATTAAACATCTGAATATACTTAAATTATTATTTATCTTATATTTTGGGGGGGGGGGGGGGGGGGCGCTTTCCCCCAATGCAAAACAAAACATAGCAATATGAGTGTAAAAATAATACGATACCTAATAATATATATCCAGCCGGATAGATATGGGCATATCCGGTATCCGGCCGGATATGAAAAATTCATATCCGGTGCACCCCTAATTGCACGTGCGGAGTTTCTACAATAAAACTATAGGCATAAAATGAAGTGTTTTATGAGCACCTCTACACACACACACATATATATATATATAATATATATATGATGAATAAAACCACGAAGGAAAGGAAACACAAAAAGGTGCTCAAGCGCTTTCGTCTAATGACATCCTCAGGAACACTGAAGTACATAAAAGGTTACGGCCTATATATAGGTTACAGAAAGAAAAAAAAAATAACACATATATATATATATATACACACACACACACATATATATATATATATATATATATATATATATATATATATATGTATGTTTGTGTGTATGTATGTTATTTATTTTTTATTTTTTTCCTTTCTGTAACCTATATATAGGCCGTAACCTTTTATGTACTTCAGTGTTCCTGAGGATGTCATTAGACGAAAGCGCTTGAGCACCTTTTTGTGTTTCCTTTCCTTCGTGGTTTTATTCATCATAAATATTTTTCACGTGTTACTTTCGTGAAATAATTTTCATATATATATATATATATATATATATATATATATATATGTGTGTGTGTGTGTGTGTGTGTGCGCGCGCGTGTGTGGTGTGTGTGCGTATGTAAAATCGTTTTTACAATGTTCTTTTAATGTGGATTAATAATGATGTACAGTCGGTTCAAAAAAGCGTTTTCCTAAAACTATGTTTTTTACTTTTATCGATAACAAACAGTTTTATTTGAGGACATTTTGAAGTGACTGTCAAGATAAAATTGCTTTTGTTAAGGAAAACTTGTGCACTATACCCAGAGATGGGCACGATCTTGATCTTCAAGATCAGATCGTGATCTTGAAGATCAAGATCGTGATCTGATCTTGAAGATCACTTTTATTATGGTGATCTTGATCTTAGATCACTTTATTTCTTGTGATCTTGATCTTGAAGATCACTTTAGACTTCAAGATCACTTAATTTCAGATTCTTAAATATGCCGCTATGCGAATGTCATTTGTTTTTTGTCCAAGCGACATCTGGTGGCAACTTTGTTCAACACCGACTGTTTATGTTTTCTGTTAGTTGGGTGACTTGCGTCATGCGTGGGCTCATGGAAGGTGTAGTTGCTGTGGAATTTAGGCTCGTAAAAAGTGTAATTTACTGTGCAATTATGTTAAAAGTGTTCTATTAATATATTATTATATATAGGCATAAAATATAGCCTATAGGTCCGTATTCATAATAAATTAATTCTAAACATATTTTATTTACAGATTGAATTTTTTAATAATGAGTGCAATTTTACAACTTCAACAGGCTCCCAAGGGAACCAAATATTCTAGGTTGTCACCAGAACAGTATTCAATATATTTAGATAACAATGTTGGTAATAAGGATCAATCTGTGCTATTGAACGGAAAATATTTTCAAATTGTCGAAAAAACTGGAAACAGTATCAAAGTTATTTGTAGGCAGTGTACAAAGAAAACTACAATTCTGTCTGCTGGCCTCGACTCAACAAGCAATCTTCTGAGGCACCTCAGGGTTAGTACTACTTAGTAACTAAGTAGTAAGTAGCAACATTAACATAATGGTTCAAGTCATATTTTAAGTGACTGGTGCCATACAAGACTAATGCTACATTTACATAGACGTCCATTTGAATATATTGTGCACTTCAGATATTAATAGATTATGGACTAGTAACTACATTAAAAACTGCCGATATCCAACTATAATAAAACGCCAGGTGTATCTGTCTTTCTCTCTGTCTGATCCATGTCTGTAATTTCTCCTATTTAGTTACTGAAGGACGAAATTCGGCTTTCAATTTAACATAGGATAAAAATGCACTGATCATGGTGAAAATAATTTTAGTTAAAGATAACAAAATTTTAGAATCTTGTTAAGTATTAATTTCAACTAGAAGTTTGATACTCTAATAAATATTATACAGGGTGTTCAAGAAGTCTCTCCGCATGATAATAATTTATTTTCTTGTGCAGAAACTACATTCGGATCTTTTGGGTGAATATGAATCGGAGAAGAAATCTCGCAAGCGTCCAGCTAAAGAAGAAGATGCCAGCGGCAGCAATGCTGGCCCTGCCAAAATTGCCAAGCAGTCAACACTAAGCATGTTCCACATTTCCAAGCAAAAACCAGGACCACCAATATGCAAGGATATCCTTGAAAAGAAGATTCTCTAGCTTGTGGCTAATGGGCTCCTACCATTGAGCCTAGTTGAACTACATGAATTTAAGGATCTTCTTTCATGTTAGTATAACTCAAATATTTTGCTATTTTTTCCATAGCTAATATCTGATTAAAATAATTAATCATATTATTTGTATGAACATTAGACTATCGCTAGCCTAGCTAAATATTTTGATATTTTTTCCATAGCTAATCTATTGTATTTGTTTTAATTTTTAAATATTTTTGATTCACAGCAACTTTCCTGAACATTCAGGAGAGCATGGAGAGGAGTCAGTGAAACTATCATCCCATATTCGATGTGCCTCCCACACATTGAACTTGGTAGCAACAACTGATGCAGATAAAGGACTGAATTCACCTGGACTAAAGAAGATAAAGCATTCTGCAATGGGAAAATGTTCGGCGCTGTGGAATGCTGCTGGTAAACCCAAGTCAGCAGAAAAAATACAGGAAATAACTGGCGTCCAATTTAGGTACCCATGCGTCACCCGATGGAACTCAATGTATGACTCATTAAGCCAAATATATAAACATAAGAACGACGTGAATGTAGCTCTTGAAGAACTGAATCTACCCATCCTCAAAGACAATGAATTGGAATTTATTTCAGAATATTTGTCTGTTCTAAAACCAATTGCAGCAGCCCTCAACAAATTACAGGCAGAGAAAGAATGCTACTACGGTTGTCTTCTTCCAACAGTCCTAGTGACTCAAGATGCCCTCGCAAGATTGGAGCCTATCCAACCAAACGACCTGCGCTTGAGACACTGCATGCCATTACTGGCAGCAGTCGTCTCTGGCTTCAATGCCAGATTTGGTCATTTTTTGTCGTTGAGCCCCGAGGTAACTGATGCCGTTTTGGCCTCAGTATCTCATCCGTATTTCAAACTTAGATGGATATCATTGTTGCAAGGGCCTAATTTCGGCGATCATGAAGCAATCAAGTCTCAAGTAAAAGACAAGCTGCAAATGGCTGTAAGAAATTGTAATTCTGACAGCAGTGGTAATAGTTCGGTGAACTCACTCATCATCTGAAGACGATTTCTTCAGAACTATGGACGGCTCATTCTCTGCTCCTAACAACAAGGAAGACTTGGAAGTCCTCAATTATTTGCAGGACACCAGTAAGGCACTCGACTCTTTAGATAGGTATCCTGCTATAAAGAAGATCTTCAAGAGGTATAACACCACGCTACCTTCCTCTGCACCAGTGGAACGGTTGTTTTCGTTTGCTGGCATGGTTCATAGCCCCAAACGAAGTCGTCTCTCGGATGGTAACTTTGAACAATTGGTTTTGCTGAAAGCAAATGTTTACAGCGGTTGAACATTAAATTAACACTCTTAACTTGCGGTTTTTACCCTTATATTGTCAGTAATTGCGTACTGCAGTAAAACTGTAAAATTAAATTCTATGTAAAAAATGTTTACTTATATATGCTGACCATTCATTGATATGGGTTATGGACCTGGTGAAATGAGAATTGAGAAAAATAGAACTAAAAAACTATATGTAGGTCATTTAATAGTTTTTTCTTTGCTGATAAGTTATGATAATACTAAGTTTAAGTTTACCACCTGAAAAACTGAAAGGGGAATCGTCAATCCCCGTGGTTTAGATCAGGTGACATGGGTAGGATGCGATGCTTGTATTGCCTCAGCCCTCAGGGGAGTATTAGGAGTGATACTTTTCAGGAGTGATTAACAAAATAATTTGTTTTTGTTTACTCTACAAGAGTACAACTTTTTTCAATTCATATAAAAGTGATCTTAAAAAGTGATCTTGAAAAGTGATCTTCAAGATCACGATCTTGATCTGGATCTTCAAGATCACATTTTTCTGGTGATCTGATCTTGATCTTCAAGATCACCAAAGTTGGTGATCTTGCCCATCTCTGACTATACCACAACTTGGAAAAGCTTAAACACACTCAAAATATACCATAGTTAAAGTTTCGGTTAATAGGTAGTTTTCGGCCAGCAGATTTTTTTTTTTTTTTTTTTTTAAACAAAGTCGAAGACCACGCCCATTTCATATGTGATGACAATCAGAGTGAATCTTATGCCTGAGTCAGGCGTACGCTAGGTTAGGTGGTAGCATAAGTTTGGGTGGGAATTTCCCACGCCATCAACTTTCGGCCAATTAGGGATCATGGGCTTGACTCGATTTTGGTAAATATGTAGTTTTGCAGCCATGTGTGTTTTATCAGTTTTTAATTCATAACTTTCAAACTTATTCCTATGAAACAAAAACAATGTGGTTATTTAACTTCCTTCCTAACGCCTTAGGTCCTAGGAGGATGAGACGTACAACTTTACGTGGGCTCCAAACCATCTAAGGGTCGCTACATCATCTGAACGCGGAGGACGGTCCCCCAACCAACTACTGAACAGAGACAGACCCACGTCGCTTAACCTCACTGACCGAACGGGAAATGGTGTTGCGCCGTGATACGACGTAACCTATACAAACGTAAACTTCAAATAACACTGAAGACGCACAAAGTCAATATATAATGTACACACAAACATTTAGCGTATCATGATACGGGAATTCGGTGTCAGGTCAAGGACTTCGGCGTAGGTCATTAGTGAATGATTTATTAGAGGGAGATCAATAACTGTCAGAGTTCTGTGGAAAGCTTTGCAACAAAAGTATGAGTTAAAACTTTCATTCTGGATTACGTTTTACTGATAAGTAAATTAACTTTATCTGCCATTTGTGCCAACTTATAAAACGTTAGATTTCATACTTAAAACGTTAGATTTCATACATTCCTGACAAAGTATACAAATATACGAAAGACCTTGGAATCATTTTATTTTTTCTTGTGACCATATATCATTTCAATAACTTCTAGTAGCTTTTCCACACAACTCATAACGCGCTAGAACATTGTCCTGGCAATATGCGAGTTTTGTATCCTGGCTCGCTGAAGAAGTTGTTAGAATTCAGTTAAATTTCTCATTAGAACTCACCACAAATGTGAGAAGGTTATGGCTTTCGAAGTTGATGATAAAGGTTTTCTGGCCTAAACGTGCCCATTAAGGTACATACCAGGACTTCTTTATTGATAGGGTATCAGGAGAAAAAAAAGGAGTGGAGCCCTTTTCATCTCTGTCAGTGAGGTACGAGTTTGAAGGTGACACCTGGCACAACCCTCTTGCATCTACTGTATATCGCATTCTACGATACTGTATTAAAGATCCTGCATCGAGGACTGACAAGCCCGTTGAAATGCTTGATTAGTTATTCTCCATACCCATAACCACGTGATTAAGGTGGGTGTCGTTCAAGAACAGAACTGGCCTCGAGATAGCCGTAGTTCTCTTATTATCTTGTCTGGCGTCTAACTGACTCGCTTTGCAGTGGCGACTCTAAATAGCGGCTTTTTGCCAAGGCACGCACACAGCATATGTTCCAATAGTGGGGATACACTGTGCCACACTTTACTTATGTTCCAGTGCATCACGACTTTGGTAATTGATGGTATATTATAATTATCCATTTGATGGAAACAACGATGACCTGGTCGTTTTAACAAATTAACATATTATATACATATATAATATGCATAACCTCGGTGTAGTAGTAGTTAGCGTCGCTGACTACGAATCCATCGGCCCCGGGTTCGAGACCCGACGGCAGCCGGCGCGCAGCAAAACCCAGCTATTTATCCTTCCACACAATAAAGAAAGTGGTTAAGACGCCGGGCTGCTGATGGGGCGTGGTTCGGATTCCACGTTAAACTGTAGGTCTAAGGTGGAGTGAAAAGCTTGACCTTCGTCAGAATGAACAATTCGGGCGGAAGCTAACCAAAGGTTATACGTACGTAGACTGGGTCTTTCCTCTGGGCAATAATAATAATGTTTGAGGTTGTTTAACCTCTTTCGCAATATTTGAGGTCGTATGGTAGAGGGGACCTACTGCTTTACATGGGATCCCAACCACTAACTGACGAATGAAGACTCAGAGAAGCCCTTCAATCACTGAAATCTGAAGTCCCAACCGAGATTCGAACCCAGGATCTTCAAATTAACAGCCGGCGTTTTACAACGAGGATACCTTGACAAGATCCTAACGAAGAAGAGCTCTTCTGTTTGTGTATACACTGATGATGTCTTAATCAATGATCACTTCCAGTATCTTTGTTTAACGAAATTTTGCGATAATGTTTTGAGGGGTGCCATAAGCAAGTTCATGACTTTGAGCCAGTAGCGAAAGTACATTTCATTTCTTACCGGAACTGTGTCTAAACTACCAAACTTCAGTGTCATGTTGGCACATCGCCTGAGCTCCCCTCCCTTTTCCATTTAAATGAATAATTTAAACGGACAATGAAGGACTACCATAAATATAGACTTACAATTTATTTTAACTATTATACATAATTAACTGTACTGTATATGTGATCACCATTTTTTGACTGGTACGTCATACCGGATATTCACTTACTTCCAGTTCGGCGTACCAGCCTACTTTTATCACTGTTTTGAGTTATCTGCTGCTTACTTCGACTAAACTATGTGTTTTTATACTATGATATATATATTTCGTGCTCGTAATATACGATAAGCATCATCATATGGGCATTTTTAACGATTCACAAAGCACTTCGATACACGACGCAATCTACTTGTAACCTAAACGTAGGTTATATATATATATATATATATATATATATATACACACAGTGGGGGAAATAAGTATTCGTACACCTGCAAAATTGTTTTTCAATAACTTACAATCAAACGAATTACTTCAAAGTAAAGTTGAACAAAAGATGGCTATTGGCATACAATTAATATGTATTAAACGAACGAACCAAAATTACGAATAAATAACTCGACAAATTAAATTTACGAAATTAGGTGGGGAAAAAAGTATTCGTACAAATTAATTTTCATAACTTAATATTTAGTTGCGTAACAATTGTTGGCAATAACTGCTTGTAGACGTTTCCGTAGGTTCCTACTAGTGCTTTGTAACTTTCTGTCGGAATTTTAGCCCACTCTTCTTTGCAAATAACCTTCAAATCGGCGATGTTCCTCGGGTTCCTCAAATGAATCTGCTTTTTTAATATTCGCCACAAGTTCTCAATCGGATTCAAATCAGGCGACTGGCTAGGCCACTGCAGCACCCTCACATTGTTCTGAACGAACCACTCCCGAGTAAGTTTGGCAGTATGCTTCGGATCGTTATCTTGTTGGAAGCACCATTCATCTCCAAGCTCCAACTGTTGGACAGAGGCGAACAAATATTCTTCTAAAATATCGCGATACAGTGCTCCATTCATTGTTCCCTCTATGACGTGAATTGCTCCAGTACCATTAGATGAAAAGCACCCCATACCATGATGCTTCCGCCTCCGAACTTTACAGTAGGGATGGTGTTCTTTGGATCAAGAGCGCATCCATCTTTCCTCCACACATGACAAGCCGTGTTGCTTCCAAATAACTCTATTTTCGTTTCATCTGACCAAAGTACAGTATTCCAGAACTCTTTAGGCTTTTCTAAATGCTCACAGGCAAACTTCAAACGAGCATCTCTATGCATTTTCTTTAGTAGGGGTGTTTTCCTTGGACGCGAGACTTCAGGTTAATCCTGTGTAGTTCATTACTGATAGTCCGTTTAGTGACCGAAGTTCCTGCAGCCATTAATTCTTCTTGAATCTCCTTGCGAGTCGTCATAGGGTTTTCTTTAACTTTTCTTGCCATCCTTCTCCCAGCTCGGGGAGAAATGTTTCGAGGAGCACCAGTTCGAGGAAGGTTGTGAGTAGTACCCATCTTCTTCCATTTCAAAATAACGGAGCTATTGTACTGAATGGGATACTTAACCTCTTTGAAATGTCTCTGTAGCTCAACCCTTCATTGTGGAGCCTGATTATCTCATTTTTCTGTTCAACAGAGAGTTCCTTCGTCTTCGCCATGGCGACAACCTCATGCATTAAGACTGAACAATGAATGAGAGCTGCAGGAAATGACGTCATCATAACGTGTCGCAAACAGTGTTGGAACATTCCAGAAGACTCATGTGGATGCTAGAGACCTCTATTTGTAACTTTTCCTAAGTGTACGAATACTTTTTTCCCCACCTAATTTCGTAAATTTAATTTGTCGAGTTATTTATTCGTAATTTTGGTTCGTTCGTTTAATACATATTAATTGTATGCCAATAGCCATCTTTTGTTCAACTTTGAAGTAATTCGTTTGATTGTAAGTTTATTGAAAAACAATTTTGCAGGTGTACGAATACTTATTTCCCCCACTGTATGTATATATATATATATATATATATATATATATAATATATATATATATATATATATATATATATCGCAGACTGAAGTAAAGTGTGCAATACAGCTGATTCATTCCACTTAGTGTGGGCCACTAGGGCATATCATACTTTTCCGAGTCCGAATTTTACTCCAAATACTCACTAATATGTATTTTTATGTAAAATTTAATTCTAAGAGGGGTTTCTTTTCTGCAACTTTTCCCAAAAATCGCGTTATCATGTTCAAAATTGCTGTTTCCTGTTCTATGTTGAAATACCGAATATTCAATTGAACACAACCTCATATTTTTAACCCTTTGTCGTAATTTGTTGCCATTTAGACACATTAACTTTGCTTAACTCTTACACAGGTTTAATACATACATAAGAAAAAAAATCTACTCCATTTGAATCTTTGTAACCATTTGGACGCAGAAGGCGAAGTTCAACATTCTCTCAATAGATGGCTCTGAGCAATTACGCTAGTTATAATTGTGAAGTAGAAGTGAGTGGACGCCATTTTTTTCGGTAAGGCCGGTCATCTTTCCAAAGACAAGGTTTACTTGGCCATAGATGGCATGAAAGTCTGGAGGGCCAAGGAGGAAGTAATGGCCTCATCAGTTGAAGCTCTCACGCAGAGGTCAGAGGAGAAGATCTCTGGGATATTCTTTGATGGCAAGCAGGATAGGAACACAAAGGTGTTGAAATATGACGAAGTGACAGGGAGATTTCATCCTGGCAAAGTGATCGAGGAGCGTTACACTATCACGTGGGAGCCTCAAGGAAAGTACCTCTTCCATTTCACTCCCGAGGAACCTGAGGAAGGAGAAAAGCCTGCTCATAAGATCGCTCAGGGCCTGCATGAGTGGCTTCTGGATCACGGAGCTGACGAGAGCCTTGTAATGATTGAAGGAGACTCTACCAACACCAACACGGGGTGGTCTGGAGGCGCCATAGCCCTATTGGAGAAGATGCTGGGTCGCAAGTGCCACTGGATGATCTGTCAGCTCCATGTGAACGAGCTCCCCCCGAGGCACTTAATCATCAAGCTGGACGGCCCTGTAACTCCCCGGTCAGGCTTCAGTGGGCCTATTGGAAAACTTCTTGAGAAAGTGAATGAACTTGAGGTCAACTTCCAACTTCAAACCAGTGGATGGAACTGAAGATATCATAGAGATGCCAGTAGAGATAGTCAAATCTCTCTCCACAGATCAGCACAACTGCTACCTTCTGATCAAAGCCATCAAGTCTGGAAGTCTCAGTCCACAGTTGGCTGGTCTCAAGTGCGGACCTCTGAACCAATCCAGGTGGCTCACTTCTATACAGGCCATCTTGCTGTTGTGGATGAGGGAGCACGGACTGAAGGGGGAGGTGTTGAGGAGGCTCGAGGTCCTCGTGAAGTTCTGCCTTAACTTCTACTTCAAAATGTACTACGACATCAAGTGAAGCACCACCTCAAATTTGGTCCTGCACACGTTTTTTCAAGCCTGAGGCTGCTGAGGAACCAGACTACCCGAGGTCAGGAACATCATCTCTGCTGCAGTGATAAAAGGAATTTACCACGCACATCCTGAGAACATCCTGGCTTCATTCCTGTGCAGTGAGGATGAGCATCAGAGAGCTTTTGCTGTGAGCCAGATAGAGAAGATCAGAGGAGGAGGAGACTTTGGTGATACGACAGTGAGGCCCCATAAAAATCCCAAAGTCAATCTGCAAGCCACTTCACCTGAGGATCTCATTAACTGGGAATCAGAGAATATTTACGAGCCTATTTTCACCTGCAAGATGACCTTGACTGAGCTCGAGGATCTCAGGAAAACTCCTCAAAGTGGACGCTTTCTCTGTTCATACTCAGTCCTGCGAGAGAGCTGTACAGGAAGTCTCAACTGCTTCCCAAGCTGTGTACGGTCACGAGAGGAGAGATGGGTGGGTGAGAGCCAGGATAGACCATCGAGAAATGCTCCCAGTGTTCGGATCGAAGCAGGACATACTTAAGAGCTTTTCAGGTTCGAGTGGCTGATGAAGAGGCTGAAGCCATCGTTAATGCTCATAAGAGCTAAAAGTCCTCATAAGATGATAATATAAGATCTTGTGAGGCCACACTTTTCAGGGATCCAGGAAGAACAGGCGTGTAAACCTACACGTGGAGGTGGCAAGTCTCTCGCTACTCGATCAGAGTAGAGCTGGTGAGCCGCGCCTATTCTTTGAAGAAAAACTTAAAATTCTTAAGTTTTACGTGAAATCTAAACATTTTTTCAGCACCCAGAGGTGTTGAAACACGCAAGAAAGCAAGGATGAGGTCAGAAAAGCAGCTTTTAGACTAAATCATATGCAGAACAGCTGCGCGCTTTGGTTTGGGTGCCCTGAGGCTGCGTTAGGCAGCCTTCAAATCAGAAAATCGCGGATTTTGACCATGAAAATGAGATTTTTGGAAAAGTTGCAAATAATAAACCCATCTTAGAATTAATTTTTACATAGGAATACATATTAGCCACTTTGTTTTTCCAAAATTTCAACCCTAAACCCAGAGTATGATATGCCCTAGTGGGCCACGTCCCGAGCATGTTACAATATAATTTTTACAGTTACTTCAAAAGTTAGTTTCCACATTTTTCCTGGTTTCAGCAAGCATCTGATCTTGATAAATGTATTTTCTCTGACAAGTGATACTCGCTTAGATTGTTCATTTGTTTCACACTAATCGCAACTTAACAAGTAAACAAAAAGATTTTATCATATTAACATTAGATATATGTTATCAATAAACTTGCACTTTGTACAATATGTATATCGAGTAAGGCTTGTGAAAAAAGTAGATACTAATTTTTTGCCCTCAGAAAAAAGTTACTGGTAGAAATTACAAATATTCATGATTTTTTGTAACTAGTTAGTCACAACTACTCGGCCAGAAAATGTAACTAGTTATGTCACAGCATTATATATGTTACAGTCAATGTCTAAAATCAGGCAATTTGTAAATTGACTGAAATTTTAGGCAATGGGTCAAATTGATGATACACACAAAACCTAATCTAACCTTTCTGGTAATGCTGCATATGCATGCCCATTGCCCACTGGTATTTCCCAATATGCTACCTAAAAATTCATTAGGGTAGGTTTTGTGTGTATCATCAATATGACACATTGCCTAAAATTTCAGTCAATTTACAAATTGCCTGACTTTAGACATTGACTGTAATATATATATATATACAGTGTCCCAAAACAACGTATACATTTTTAAAAAACTTATAACAGGCGAACCCACTACGGATTCAGATGATTTTTATTCTTTTTATAGGTAAAATATACAATTCGGAATAATAGATAGTTTAATTTGTTTTAAACACGTAAGTGTTCGAAATGTCGACCATTGACATCAATGCACCACTGCGCTCTTTGATTCATTGATTGGCAGACTTCAACAAAAATGTTTGTAGGGATATTTCTACACGCTTCTTCAACTGTGCTCTTTAGTTGTTCAAGTAATGTAGGTCTTCTACTGTATACTTTATTTTTCAAATGGCCCATAAAAAAAGTCAAGTGGGTTCAATCTGGTGAACGTGGTGGATACTCGATACTACCTCGTCGTCCGATCCACCGATAATGAAATGTTTCATCAAGGTAGTTCCTGACATCCTGATGGTAATGAGGAGGTGCTCCATCTTGTTGAAAGTAAATGTCCTCATCTCCGTATAACTGTCGAATTGCAGGAAAACCTTTTCCCGAAGCATGTTGAGGTAGCTATGGCCGGTAACTGTACCATCGAAAAAGAATGGACCAACCAAACCTTTGGAAGAAAAACCACACCAGACAGTTATACCCGGTAAATTTACATGTCGTTCCACATAAATGTGTGGATTTTCTTGTGACCAGTATGTGCAATTATGACGATTAATTATACCATTCAACTTAAATGTAGCTCATCAGACCACACAATTTTGTCCGCA